>CAJHQP010011134.1:0-16173 GCA_905132765.1 Moricandia arvensis
TGGTAGATGTTAACAATGAAGGATCAGTCACTACTTCTGGTTTGTAAGACCTCACGCCATCATCAGAACTAAGCGCTGTTGCTTGAAACATCCTATTAATTAGAGTAAACCAAGAAAAATACGATTAAGAATAAACCAATCTATACCTTCATCCATAAAATTGGGCATAAATTCTACAATAACTTACAATGTGGACGAATGAATTTGATGTTTCCTTTGAGTAATGAGTTACAGAGTTCCAAGACTTCTTCTGAAACATCAATGTCAGTGTAGGAACTCAAAACTGTATGCAATGAGAATCTTTTACCTCCTCTAGTTTAAGGCAGTTGCGCATTATTAGAGTCTTAAGTGTGGGACTCTCTTTGCAGCTACTTCCCAAATCCTGTGATATGTGACATTTTGATAGTAAAGAGTTTTGGAAGAAATTTCACTTTTGAACATTTTGATTTCACCTCAGAAAATGACCATTGATTTTAGGTGAATTGGCAAATTCAGGGTACTTTCAGTTTTCGACAACTCTGCAGATAACATCCAAATATTATCCGTGCTTTTATAAAAGCTAGATGATATCCAATAAAAGAGAAAAAAATAGCAGTAAAATCGAATAGCAGCCATACTCAACAAGACTCTGGGCCATTGTCATTGGTAGTTTGAAAAACCTATGAGTGTTTAGAGAAGTTAAGTTGGGAGACTTGGTCACAAACTCTATCATTGTGAACCTGTATGTTATGTCTCGTACCGTGTCAGCACATTAGGTAATGCTAGTAGAAAACCTTGCGAATAAATAAAACAATAAGCTCCACAGTGGATTAGTGGAGAAGCTTTACCAATGGGTTTATAGGTCACTAAGCACGGATGCTCAATCAGACGACATTTTTTGCCTAGGTCATAATAGTTGCATAAATTGACAATTGCTTGCTGTCAAATGAAACACATAATAATGCAACAGTGAAGAATTAGCAAATGGCAAAACAATCTAGAGAACAGAAGATGACATACAATACCTCTTCTGCGCAAAGGAAAAGGAACATGAAGAAATTCCATAAAAACTCAATATAAATAAAGTTCAGTCACACTAAGACAACTTACAGCCCAACAATCCTCAGATCAGTGAGATTCGGACAAACTGAAACACGTTGATGAAGGAATTGTTAGTTCATCGGAATGACTATTGTAAAGCCCGTAGGCTTCTCAAGCGAGTCCTAGTTGAATGAAAGAAAAGGATGACAGAAGATTAGAAGATAAAAATGAAGAAAACAAACAATTTCTCTTAAGGCAGGAAAACTAGTGAAGCCATTCTCTATTTATGGAAAACTAATGAAGCCATTCTCTATTTATGGAAAACTAGTGAAAGCCAATTTTTTTTCAACCTTAACTAAGAATAAAAAGATATCCAATTTGATGATGAAAATTAAAACTGGAAATAGAAGACATACCCAGAAAACCATGGTTATGGGATAGTGAGGAAAGAAAAGGTTCCATTAAGCCAAAATGGAGTAGAATCAGATCCATCTAGGCGAGTACACGGCCAAGCTTGAGGGATCTACAAGCATTAACATAGACCAAGTTTTCAAATTACAAAAGCCAAAGAAAGGTGATCCCACATATACACTAGAGGAGAGGGGTCTGCACCTCTCCTCTGGGAATTAGTCTTAGGCCCTTCCATAGATCCGGGATACCCCAAGTTAATCGTGAGATAGTTTAAAAAAAAAAAGTTCACTGAGTTCTTTTCCAGCACGATGGATCATGGTACATTACAACTTCATTATCAGCTTGTTTGGTAGCTGTAGTCAGTCGATGTGGGGCGTAAGATAAACGATCCATGCACACTTGGTTGAACATTGTGCAGCAAGCCGCCACTTGCATCAAAGGACTTTGTATCAACCATCGAAAACACCTAAACAAAGCTAACATATCCTCAAGCTCTCTCTCCCGCCAGATTCGTGAGAAGATCTAATAAATTTGATTTTACCTTGATGGTGAGTTCGGGAGGGAGGAACCAGGAACTGGAGTTGTGGAGCCAGAAGCTCGCTTGCGGAAGCATCGTTCAGTGAAGTCTAGAAGAAGAGCACGCGGAGCCTGGATAGTTTGGATTAGGAGACGATCCTGAACAGAGCTGTCATCGGGGAAGCAGAGGCGAGAGCTTTCTCGAGCTCTCGATCGAAGGAGGAGGCGATGGAGACCGGAGAGGAAGCAGGGAACGAAAGGAGCGATGAGATTAATCCGAATCGGCGTGGCCCGGAGCTAGGGTTTTGGGTGGGGATTGTTGGAGAGTCCATGAGACTGAACGTTGAAAGAGTTTTGGCTTTCTCCAGGGTTTTTGCTTAGAGCGACTCCAACAACTGATAAGCTCATCGGTTTTGGTGATAGAAGAAAAAGAGCTGATATGAGACGAGAAAAAAGGGAGAAAGAGATTTGTTGAGGATGAAACTCTCTCTCATCTTTTGAACTTTTGATGGGTGACAAGAGTTGAGTTGATTAGACTCGTTATGTCACTTTGACTTTCTTACATCCAAAGACACATCGTTCACATGCGTAGACATTTTGTTGTAGGTAGTAGTGATTCTAGACAGTGATGGATGATGCTGTGGCACGAGTGTAATGGTGGACAAGTGATGGAGATGTGACGAGGTCTGTGATGGTGACGTGTATGCGTGAGGATACTATGAACGATGTGATGCGTGATGATACGATGGTACGAGTGATGTGTGCGAGGATTGAGTGTGTGGACATGCGATATATGGATGAGGTTTGATGTTGAATCGGTGTCGTAGCGTAGTTGATGGTATATGAAACGGTGAAGCTTCATCATAACGTAGGAGCATAGCTCTCATTACTGTTCTTTCACAATGTGCACGTAGTCGATCTATTTGATTGTGACGGCTCAGCATTACACCACTTCACCAAGTAAACATCACCAAAAACCATCCACTAGTTCCGAAGATCATGTTCAACCGGAGCAATATCACAACGACTTTGTCCATCTCGTCCATGATATTTCCATGCACGATACTTCTATCCCATGATATTTATTCACAAAGTCCTCTTACACGATGCTTCAATATACAATGATGTATGTTATGTGGATATGTATTTGGTAAGATTATGTAGAGGAAGTTATGTGGACGAGGTTTCGTGGACGAGGTTACGTGGATGAGTTATATTTAGTTGTGAATGCAAAAAATAGAGTTGTTGTGTGAAAACAATATAAAATTTCAAAATATAGTTTTTGGTAAGATTAAAAAATCTAATTTTGTTAAAAAAAGATGATGGAAGATACGAGCTATTTAGCTTAGGTTGAGCCATGATGATTTGATTTTTCTGTTATCAACTCAAGTGTATATCAAAATTTTCTATCTTTTTGATGTTTTAACAATTTGAATATACAAACATAGATTTTTTGTAAACTATGAAACATGAATTTTATAATTGGTGAGACACAGAAAAATATAAACACTCATTCATATCTATACCTCTTCATGGTTATATATTTATATATAGTGATCTATGTTTTCCAAACATCCACATATCAGTCATCTATAACATAATCATTAGGATATGTGTACATGTATAGATTTTAAAATATAACAAAAAAATATATCAAAAGTGGATATCAAATTATAGAGATAAAAAATTATAAATTTATTATATCAAAATTTTATGTGTATCTTTAATTTTAAAATAAACAACAAAACTAAAATATTAAGAGGTAAGCTAAATAATTATAAATATACACTTTCTCTTCCTCCTTTTTATCTCAATAAGGATAAATTATCAATTCTCTCATTAGTTCCAATGAGGAGGAGAAATGTGACTTAGAAGTGGCATAGTGTGCCTCTGAGTGGTAATTGAAAAGTGATAAGTGCTCTAGATGTCTTTATTACAAATTCCAAAGTGGTTTCTGACTAGCCGCTATTTACTATTTTAATAACATTTTAATTATTTAGTTAATTTTCTAATAGATTTTGAAGTTAAAATAAATATCTAAAATCGTATTGTAAAAATATTACTCTTATTCCTATTAACGTTTAAGAAATTCTCTTTTTATAAGTTGTTGTCATTAAAAATAACTTAAAAAACCATGACCAAAATAAGTTTTTTATATTTTATCTTTCTAATATATATTTTTAAAGATTTAAACACGCTATCAAAACTCCACTCCAAAATCTTAATTCTAAGTCTAAGACTTAGTTAGTCTAGAGATGTAAATGTATATTTACACTTATTAGTAAACATTTATTTTTGTGAATTATTTCTTCTGTATATGCTCATTTATGATAAAAAACGTTTACGTTTATTCTAAAGTATTTCTCTAGGCGGTTTATTGATCAAATCGATATGTTTTTAATCCTTTCTTTGATTACTTTATCTAATTTGAGAGAATCAAAATTTGGGTAAATTTTTAAAAAATTCGATTTTGCTTGAGGGTTCAAATCCCTAAGAAATTGTACCAAAATTTTATGTTGTTTGAAGGAATTTCAAGTTTTTGGAATGTAAATTTTAAATAATTTCTTAAAATAATTATTTTATTTTATAAATTATTCATATTGATATTCTTATCGTTTACTAAAATGATATAAAATAGCTAAACGTTTTAACTATAAATTTTTGTAGTCTCGTATCTTACAGATTGTGGTAAGATAATACATGTAGCATATGAACAAGTAGTAAAGCCTATGTTGATATGCTAAACCCATAAGTAACATTGTAACTATTGCTATATGGGAGGTATTGTACACTTGGATATACCGTATAGAGAAACATTTGTAACTCTATAGTATATTTTATCTTGTGTGCTTAAATATACATGTTATTCATCGTATATCGCTCTAGTTTTTGTTTTAATTAAAGTAGTATTTCTTTTATTTGAGTAAGTTAGACAGAATACGGAAACATACATACACAAACACAATTAATTAGACGTTAGCCGAATATGAATACATAAACAAGCACATGCCATGCCATTAACAATAATACTGACACCCAATTTAATATCTGGCTACACTTTTGAATTTTAGATCCTCTTCAATGACCAGCTAATTATCAAGATGATCTATTTTTCCAACACAAAGGAGCAGCTAATAGACAAGTTTGTCTACGCAAGGCCACTCAGGCGAAACAAAAGGAATGAGAAGAGATAGCGAGCAAAAATACAACAAGTAAGTCGGAGGGTGGGATTGGGGCGAACTATAGGGCTAGGGTTTTTAAATCTTCGATAGGGGAGTCACAAGCGTTCTCTATCCTGTAGGCGTACCTTGACGAAAAGCAGCAGCAACATTACCAAAGAGCTTATCACTGTATCGACCCTCGCATTAGGTCGTTCCCGGAACGCAGTTCTTGTGGCATGAGGGTATGCGTCTTGAGGCGCCAGGTCTGCATTGCAATTAACAATCAATCATCAAAGTAAACGTCCTATCATCCATCACCTCAAATTCCCTCTAGTTGGCGTCGGCGGAGAGTCTTCATCACTTCTTCATCGTCTGGCTTCAATCATCGTCTATCTCCCTCAGCTCTTCGTCATCCCTTCACCATGTACATGATAACGCTTCCCTGACCTACATTTTACAAGACACAAACCCACATTTTCTAAAAACTCTCTGTTCCTTTGGTCAGATTACTTTAAAGCCTATTCGATGGGACAAGACCTTTCTAATGGAAAATCCGCCACAAGTGTCACATCTGGTCTTTCTTCTTTCAGTTTCTCCAGAGGGAAACCTACAACACACACACACACACACACAACAACTCAGTGAGCAGATGGTACAACATGAATCGCCAATCGTAAGATGTTAACCATGAAGGATCAATCACTTACTTTGGTTTGTAAGATCTCACGCCATCATCTGAAACTAAGCCACTGTTGCTTGAAACATCCTATTAATTAGAGTAAACCAAAAAAATACGATTTAACAATAAACCAAGCCATACTTCTTTTTTGGCATAGATTCTATAAAAAACTTACAATGTGCCGAATGGATTTGAAGTTTCCTTTGAGTAATGAGTTACAGAGTTCCAAGACTTCTTTCTAAATTGTCAAAATCAGTGAGTGTCAGATCAAGCAAGACTGATAATAACAACTCAAAATTGTAATGCAATGAGACTCTATTACCTCCTCTAGTTTAAGGCAGTGCGCATTAATAGAGTCTTAAGTGTGGGACTCTCTTTGCAGCTACTTCCTAAATCCCTGTGATATGTGAAATTTTGATAATAAAGAATTTTGGAGGGATATTTCACTTGAAACATTTTTATATTTCACCTCAGAAAATGACCATTGATTTTAAGGTGATCTGGACAATTCAGTACTTCAGTTTTCGAAAACTCTGCAGATAACATCCAATATTATTGGTGTTTAAATAAAAAAGCACAGATGGTATCCAATAAAAGAGAAAAAAATAGCAGTAAAATCGAATAGAAGCCATACCTCAACAAGACTCATGGGCCATTCATTGGTTAGTTGAAAACCTATGAGTGTTAGAGAAGTTAAGTGGGAGACTTGGTCACAAACTCTATCAATTGTGAACCTGTTATAGTGTCTACGATACCTGTCACACATTAGGTAAGCTAGAGAAAACCTTTGGAATAAATAAAACAATAAGCTCCACAGTGGATTAGTGGAGAAGCTTTACCTAGGGGTGATAGGTCCCTAAGCAGAGGTGCTCTATCAGACGACATTTTTTATCAGGGTCATCAATATATGCGTAAATGGACAATTGCTGCCACATGAAACACAGAACAATGCCACAATAAAATAGCAAAACAATACAATACTTCTTCTGCACAAAGGAAAAGGAAAATGAAGAAATAAGCAGTCACAATAAGACAACTTACGATCCAACAATCCTCAGATCAGTGAGATTCCAACAAACTGACAACACACTGGTTAAGGAAAGGTAGTTCAACGGTCTGATATTGTAAAGCCGTAGGCTTCTCAAGCGACTCCTAGTTGATTCAGAAAAAGATGACAGAAAATTAGAAAAGAAAATGAATAAAACAGTCATTTCTTGAGCAGGCAACTAGTGAAGCCATTCTCAACTCAACATGTTCTTACCTTAACTAGATAAGAAAAAAAAAATTTGATGATGAAAATGAAAACTGAAAATCAAGACATACCCAAGAAAACCATGATATAGGTTAGTGAGGAAAGAAAAGGTCCATTAAACAAAAATGGAGTAGAATCAGATCCATCTAGGCGAGTAACACGGCCAAGCTTGAGGGATCTACAAGCATAAACATAGACCAAGTTCAAATTACAAAAGCCAAAAAAGTGATCCCACATTATACACTAGAGAGAGGGTCTGCACCTCTCCTGGGGATTAGTCTGGGCATTTCCATAGATCTGGGATACCCCAAGTTAATTGATAAGAGTTAAAAAAAAAAGGTTCACCTGAGTTCTTTTCCAGCACGATGGATCATGGTACATACAACTTCATTATCAGCTTGTTTGGTAGCTGTAGTCAAGTCAATGTGGGCGTAAGATAAACGGTCCATTGCACATTTGTTGAACATTGTGCAGCAAGCCGCCACTTGCATCAAAGACTTTGTATCAACCATCGAAACACCTAAACAAGCAAACAAACATATCCTCAAGCTCTCTCGCCCCAGGTTCATGAAAGATCTAATAGAATTTGATTTTACCTTGATTGTGAGTTCCGGAGGGAGGTACCAGGAAACGGAATTGTGAGCAGAAGCTCGCTTGCGGAAGCATCGTTCAGTGGAGTCTAGAAGAAGAGACGCGAGGTGAATAGTTCGATTTAGGAGGACGATCCTGAACAGAGGCGTCATCGGAAGCAGAGGCGAGAGCTTTCTCGAGCTCTCGATCGAAGGAGGAGGCGACGGAGACCGGAGAGGAAGCTGGAAACGAAAGGAGTGATGAGAGTATCGAATCTGTGTGGAGGGAGCTAGGGTTTGGGTGGGGATTGTTGGAGAGTCCATGAGACTGAACGTTGAATGAGTTTTCTTTTCTTTAGATTTTTGCTTAGAGCGACTCCAACAACATGATAAGCTCATCGCTTTGGTGACATAAAGTAAAGGGAGGATAGTAGAAGAAGAAGAAGAAAGAGTTGAGATGAGACGAGAAAAAGAGAGTTGTTGAGGATGAACTTTTGATAGTGGACGAGAATTTGTACTAGCGCTAGTTTCTATTAATAATTTAGTTTTATTTTCTACTAATGTTCAAATTGTAAAATAAAGATTTGAAAATTTATTCAAAAAAATATTCTAAAATTTTATTATTTTTTTCTATTAATTTTTGTACAATTCTCTTAAATATTTATTTTTAAATTTTATCACTAAAATAAGGCTTTTTCTTTTAAATTTTTTAATATTTGTTTTTATCTTTTAAAAATTTAAACTCATTCACAAAACTCTACTTCATAAATCTAAACCTAAGTCTAAATTAATTAACTCTAAAGGTATAAAACTATAATAAAATTTACTTTGATCATTTTTCTTCTTAGAATTTATTTTTATGAAAAAAACTTTTAGGACTATTATTTTTTTTGATAATTCAGTATCCGACCACTAAGCGTGATCGACTAGCCCATCAGGCCTAAGCCTACGCCATTACAGGAATTTTAAGCCTCCAGTTAAGGGCTCCTGGTTACGCTAATGGTCTGGAGCGTTGGGGGGCCGCATGTGAATACCCCAGTGGCCCGAATAAATGTTTGCAGCCGACGGGGATCGAAGCCAGAGTATTGTGGCCCATTAGGACCATTATAGAGTATTTCTCTTATTTTATACAATTATACACATAAAAGAAATTGTCAAAAATATCACATTGTTGTGGGAAAAGTCTCTTTTCTCTCATTCATATCTTATCATATTTATACAAGATCATAGACTGTCATAAGGAATAGGATAAACACTATCCTATGATGATAAGGATAACTATGAAATAGAGATAATGACAAGTCAACCTAATATTTATCCTAACACTCCCCCTGGTTGACATGTCTGGTTCAGGGATTATTACATGCTTTGGATGTTGCCTCATTAAAACCTCTCCTGGTAAACCCAAAACCCAATGTGGTTAAAAGGGAACCCAGGACAGGAAAAAGAGTACAACACATGTAACTCCCCCTGATGAATGCACCATTGTAGATGACGCATTCCTATCTGGTGTCTGAGCTTTCGGAACGCCTAGGTTGCCTATGACTTGAAGATGATTAGTTGGATTTTCCCTTGAATGAACTTGTAACTATTGGACGTCTTTATGTCTTCTGGAACTCCATTAAGATGTGGTCATGACGTACATTTTGCTGCTGATCACTCTATGTCTTGGTTGGACGGATGGCCACTCGACCGGTACTCAGATGGACTTTTAGTCTGTGATTAAATCTTACTCGCAGGTTTTTTCATGTTCCACGGATATTCTAGTCTCATGGCTTAGCCATGACGTGGACATTTTATATAGCGGTCATCGACCAATCATATATGAATCATCTTTAGATTCTTATGGACATGCCTAGTCCATTTGGGTCATATGTTAATTGTATATGCTAATGGTTTGTCCATTATGGTCGATCTTTCTTTCTTATCTTTTGATATATCCATGTTAGGTAATAGACCTTATCTATCAATAATACATCTCCCAAGTCCTCTTGACTTCAGGGCAACTGTAGTATTCATTACCCATTCTGCATAATTATCTCCATGGAGATTTAGGCTAGTATAATCCAAGGGCTCGAATTTCCACATCCAAAATTTCATTATTTATAAATTTTATGATCTTATATTTCAAAACTTATGTTGGTTGGTCGAGACATATAGCTCAAAAAGAAATGAATTCAATTACATAATTAATCAAGAAATGAATTTTCGATTATAAGCCCATTCATACTTAATGGTATTAACCATTATAAACCCATTCATATTTAATCTTTATAAGATCTCTTTTATATATATATTATATATAGTTTTTTTTTAATGCAATATATAAATATGCGGATATAAATAAGAAAAGATTAATCCTTTTACAACACGTTATCAGCACGACCCGCCAACCCTAGCTAAAGAGAAAAAAAAACCGCCCATAACTATACTTATGTACTCTACTGATCTAAACTATGCTAAGGATCAGTATGTTAAGAGGCAAAAAGAGCCATGGATACCCAAAATTGGTATACCCATGAAATTACACTTAATGGCATGACTGGATTAGCCGTCCAGGTCTAAACATGATTGCTATTGCAAAGGCACGAGAGTTATCCCATAAGATCTCACGTTGTGTAACATGTACACAAGGGAAACTCATTAGACTTTATTGTCCTAAGCATCACGGAAAATGAGTATGTTCATGAGGGGGAGTGAGGATTAAACCCAGTGATACATGACCATACAGCAAATTCGTGCAACATAGGTTGTAACCATGTCATAAAAGGCTTAGAGATTCAAGATCTCTTGGTGGTACACAATCCACGTCCAGCCTAATGCTTAGGTACATTATGAATTTACATGTACAATGCAATGTATGCATCAGGCCATATAAGTGAGCATAGATATTCCCATCTCAGAATGAATACGGGTCAAAAGCCAGACATATACCATCTTGAGATTTTATTAAACAAACCACCACAGACAAATGTGCCGTCTAAGATGGAACCTCTGAAGAGGATTGGGAATATATGTTGGATAAGTTTGTCTTTCTCCCACAAGTTTTAAAGAAACCTTGAGCCAAATATGGGTGATCAGATTGTGGCCAGATACACGGATTGAATAATTATGAATCCCACTATCCAACATCAAAAGGAGAAAGATATAAGCTGGATATGATAAGACCATCATTGTCTTGGCAAGATCCTCGGACTTGAGAATATGATTTAAGACGTCTAAAGAAAGAAAGATTATGCAAAGCTAGCTAAATTAGATGCCAGACACATAGACCCGAGAAAGAAAAGAAAAAGGTCATACCAGCTCAGCACCAAATGAATTTGATGTCCTAGAAGAGACACAAACAAGTTGCTACATAGTCTACTATAGATAGACCAATATGTTCCATAAGAAAAAGAACCTCGGAAAAGAGAAAAGGTGCATAAAATATAAAATCCGAGGTCAATAGGGAAACCAGACCAGACATAGAGATAAGGCTGGCCAGCTGAAACATCTAAGGTACCAGACCATGTAGCTTGGGACGCCAAGCTGCTAGGTATTGAAGGTCCTAGATAACAAGATCTCAAACCAATTGGATCATGTCTGGAGTACAATGGAATGCAGAAAGGGTATCGATACCAATGATATATAAAACTGCGCATATAAAGTAGCACTTAAAATATAAAGCGAGGATCATGAACCCACGTGAGAGTACTCATGAAATTAAATCATAAAGTGTATATTATAAAAATATGATTCATATACTTTATAAAGATGAGTACAAAAGATTAAAGAGTATAGTTGCCTAGTTAAAAGAACTATGGCCAAGGCAATGCCTAAAGGGCTAGAGAGATCCAAATGATCTATATTCACCCATGAGACCCATTGAATTATAAAGATTAAGTATAAATGGTTTCCCCAAATGAGAAAAAATGGGTAAGAAAGGAAAAAATAGGATTCATACGAAAGATTTGAAATAAAAACCGCCCAGAACTATACTTATGTACTCTACTGATCTATACTATGCTAAGGATCAGTATGTTAAGAGGCAAAAAGAGCCATGGATACCCAAATTGGTATACCCACAAAATTACACTTAATGGCATGACTGGATTAGCCGTCCAGGTCTAAAAACATGATTGCTATTGCAAAGGCACCAGAGTTATCCCATAAGATCTCACGTTGTGTAACATGTACACGAGGGAAACTCATTAGGCTTTATTGTCCTAAGCATCACAGAAAATGAGTATGTTCATGAGGGGGAGTGAGGATTAAACCCAATGATACATGACCATACAACAAATTCGTGCTGATAACGTGTTGTGGGAAAAGTCTCTTTTCTCTCATTCATATCTTATCATATTTATACAAGATCATAGACTGTCATAAGGAATAGGATAAACACTATCCTATGATGATAAGGATAACTATGAAATAGAGATAATGACAAGTCAACCTAATATTTATCCTAACACACATTTTATTATTTCTTTTCATGTTTACCTTAACCACATTTACACTCAATTTTAAGTAAAAAAAAACACTTATAATTCTAAAGTTAATTAATTTAAATAGACTTAAAAATTTCCCTTAAAATAACACATTTTTAGTTAGAGTTAGCCGAACATGAATACATAAACAAGCACATGCCATACCATAAAATAATATTGACACCCATTTTAATATTTGGCTACACTTTTGAATTTAAAGATAGCCATCTACTTTTATATTCGAATAAATTATGTAACAAAAAATTCTTGTTGTCTCGTATCTTTACAGATTGGTAAAGATATTACATGTAGCATGTGAAGTAATCAGCTATGAGATGTCCTAACCCATGAGTTAGATGACATAAACGACGAGAACTTCCTCGTAAGTAACATTTTAGGTTTTCTATATTTGGTTCTAGAAGCTATTTGTCCATGAAAACTATCGTATATCATCTGATCTCCACTAAACTATGATTTAGTATCAAATCTCCATGATTTGAAAGTCATACACTTATTTCTCCACAAATTAACAATTTCGAATGTATTTCTCCCCGAACCAATATTTCAAAACTTAATTACCCATACACTATGATTTTAATTAGTTTATTATTAACCAAATAGTTTAAACCGACTAAATCAAACCAAAATTCATTTTAAACAATTTTTATTAAAGAATATTGTTTCTCTTCTTATAGAAAATTTAAAATATAGATATTTTGACCTTCAAGAAAATTTTAGGTTTATATTTTTTTGTTTTCCGAAATTTAAAATAAAAAAAATTACATCAAGATTTCATTTTTATAAAGTTTAATAAATTCACAATGACCAAATAAGCTTGTTAAATTTGTGTGTTTTTAATGTTAAAGAAAAAAAATCAAATTTTGATAAAAATATATGTCAATTTTTTTTTAAAAATTTTTTACTAGAATTATTTTTTTATCAATAAATATCCATTATTTTATAATTTGTTATGTTATTGATAAAGTGATTTACTTCAAAATTCAACAAAAACATAGATTTTAATTTTTTTTTAAACGTAAAAAATATAAGAAAATTTAGGAATTTTTTGGAATTCAAAAATATCTATATTTTCAAATTTCAACAATAACAGAAAAAATATTCTTTAATGAAAATTGTTTAAAATGAATTTTGGTTTGGTTTAGCCAGTTTAAACTATTTGGTTAATAATAAACCAATTAAAACCATGGTCTATGGGTAATTAAGTTTCGAGTTCAGAGAGAAATACATTCGAAATTGTTAATTCGTGGAGAAATAAATTTATAACTTTCAAATCATGGAGATTTGACACTAGATCATAGTTTAATAGGGATCTAATGCTATATGATAGTTCTCGTGGGAAAATAACTTGTCGACCCTTTTAATATTGACACCCATTTTAATATCTGGCTACACTTTTGAATTTTAGATTTTTATTCGAATTAGCCAGCTACCTTTACTTTCTAAAGGTCCATTAAGCAAAAAAGGGATTATAATTAAATCCATCTTGGTGAGTAATACGGCCAAGCTTGAGGGATCTACAAGAATTAACATAGACCAAGTTCAAATTACAAAAAGTGATCCCACATTATTGAATGTAGTAATTTATGTACTAGATACAGTGTCTATCCGTAGGTTGCACCTCTCTCTGAAGATTAGTCTGGGCCTATTAATAGGTTCGGATACTTCAAGTTAATTAAAAAAAAAGTTCACCTGAGTTCTTTTCCAGCACGATGGATCATGGTACACACAACTTCATTATCAGCTTGTTTGGTAGCTGTAGTCATGTTGATGTGGGCGTAAGATAATTGATCCATTGCACATTTGTTGAACATTGTGCAGCAAGCCGCCACTTGCATCAAAGACGTTGTATCAACCATCGAAAAGACCTAAACAAAGCTAACATATCCTCAAACTCTCTCTCCCCAGATTCGTGAAAAGATCTAGTCGAATTTGATTTACCTTGATTGTGAGTTCGGGAGGCAGGATCCAGGAACTTGAATTGTGAGCGGTAGCTCGATTGCGGAAGCATCGTTCAGTGGAGTCTACAAGAAGAGACGCGAGGTGGATAGTTCGATCCAGGAGACATCCTGAACAGAGGCATCATCGGAAGCAGAGGCGAGAGCTTTCTCGAGTTCTCGATCGAAGGAGGAGGCGATGGAGATCGGAGAGGAAGCGGGAAACGAAAGAAGTGATGAGATTATCGAATCTGCGTGGACAGAGTTAGGGTTTTTGGTGGGGACTGTTGGATTGTCCATGAGACAAACGTTGCAAGAGTTTCTTTTCTCCAGTTTTTTGCTTAGAGCGACTCCAACAACATGATAAGCTCATCGTTTTAGTGAGTAAAATGTAGAAAGTTTATCTCTCTACACTTTCTCTCTCACGCACTAGGAGTAAAAGTCTATCTCTTGCTCAGTTAGCAAGGATCTTCTTTTATAGCCGATGGGTAGATCGATTAGGACAAAAAAGACAGCTCATCATCCTTGTTTGATGTAGATCATATATTTGTTCTTTGTCAGGTGAGGTCACATATTCTTTACGATGCGCATTTATCTTGCTTCAATCCGAAGGCATTGAAATGTGAACCACTGCATTGTCCGTACTTGTTGACGAGTCAACATGTCTGTCTTGAGCATGGGCAGGAGCTCGTCGCATCGCTTTCGATATCTTGCTTTCTCTTCTACTACTATCTTTTCATGTTTATAAAACTAGAATTCCCCCGTTAATTTATGTGCATAATGTTTAACTTTGTTTTTGTACTTAACAAAATTTTCAATGAATGTATGATTTTCATAGTTATTGGGATATATGTAATTAAAATACGGGTAAATCTTTCGAATATGTCTTTTTAAGTTTTTGTCAACAAAATAGATTTCAAGTAAAAAAATGACCGAAATAAATATTTTTATTTTGAAAATTTTAATATTTATTTTTATTTTTTAAATTTTTTTTAAAATCTCACCTTCAAGACCCCATCCCATAATTCTAATCCTAAGTAACGGGTATAAATTTATATTTACACCCTTTTAATAAAGTTTATTTTGGTCATTTTTCTCCTTGAATTCTATTTTGTGAAAAAACGTTTTTAGGTCTATCATAGGGTATTTCTCTTGAACTACTCTTATTTAATTATTTAACTATTTAAATTAATATTTGATAATATAGCATTCACAATTTTTAATCATAATAAATATTCTGATGGAATTTAAATAATAATTAAAATAATTGTTTGCTATAAGAAAAGGATATATATATATATATATAATTTAACAGATGTTAAGTAATAGTTTATTTATGATATAAAATATATAAAATCTAGAATATTAGGTTTATATTCTACCTGATCTAATTACAATATAAATTAGTACTGTTCAGATTTTGATGTTTTATTAGTTCATAGATATTATTTTCTTATTGTTAGAAATTAATGAAAGTTAATTTTTTTTTTTTTAATTTCAATGCTCAATGATATTTGATTAATATTCTTAAATAGTATAGTTTTCAGTTAATGAAGTATATTGAATATTTTTGTACCTTTTTATGTTGTCTATACTTTAATGACAGTGTTATCTGTAAATATTATTACAAATTTCAGCTAAATGATTTAGCTAGCCTATTATACTTTCTATGTTTTCATATATTCTATTAACACTATTCAATAAACAATTTTCTGATAAACCTCCAGTGAGATCATCTTTATATTATATCTTATGTTGATTGCTTCAATAAGTTTTTGTAATCATGGAGAGCCTATAACTTTTATCAGGGAATTGGATTAGAGAATTATGAAGACTCACTACGTACCTTGATTTATTGTTAATGACTTTAGCTAAACATTCTTTTAGATTACAACAATGTTTAGTTTGCTTCTTTGATTAGATTCTATGAAAATTTGAATTATAATTTTCTAAAAACAATTGTGCCAGAATATAATATAGTAGTATTGTTAAGAAAATTATTCTTGATAAATAAACAAATACATTAAGTCCTTTGATTGATAAAAGTCATTTAGAAACACATATATAATCAACCTAATTAACAGTACGAGCCTTTCAAGTAACTTTTACCATCACTAGGGATTAATCCGCGCTACGCGCGG
>CAJHQP010011135.1:0-16168 GCA_905132765.1 Moricandia arvensis
ACCATTGAACATCGATCGACATCAACACTATAGCTTCGATCGACATCATCACGGATCTGAGGAGAATGAGTTGAAGTGTTCGTAATATTTTTGATGGAGGCATCACAAGATCAGGCAAGTATGGGGGGAAAGAAGAGGAGAATTGGAAGAAGAGAAAAAGGATCAGATTTGTGTCAGAAAATACAGAGTGCGCATCAGATGCTTCCGTTTCAGCATTTTCAAAGCTTCGAGAATTTCTTATTGCTGAAATGATAGACAAAGGAGAAGAGTCAATGGAGGCTTTCACAAAAAAGGGTGATGAAGCTAAAGATATTAGACATTGGGAATTGTTTTGGAGCAAGTTCTCAATCTCATCCGAACTGAATAAGAGTTTCAAAACGTCAAGCTAAAGACTAAAAAAGCGCTGAGTGGGAGGCAACCCACTTTTTTAGTAAGTTTTAACTAGATTTTTTTATTACTAATTTTCGTATCTATTTATTTAAGTTTAAAAAAAAAGAAATCAGAGGAAGATAGATTGTGCAGAGCATCGATCGACACTTGCATCGACGGATCAAGCCGAGCATCGATCATTCGCCACTTAACAGTGTCATTCGATGGTCACCATCATCAAGCAGGTATATTGTTTTTCCTTGTTAAATTTGGTCCCTATGATTTATTTTCTTCACCAATCTCAGACTGTATAACACTGGTGATAGTGTTGTTTAAGTCTGGGAGAGGTTTACTGATATTGTGTTCTATTTGGAGTTTTATTTTCTAAACTTATTCTAAAAAAAGGAGTAGAAACTTACAGGTTTACCATCGATCGATTTTTAAGAATCAACATCAGTCGACCATGGAACATGACCATCGGTCGAAACCAACATCGTGACATTGGATCGATACTCTTTTATAAAGTCTAGTATCGAGTTTCCCTCTTAAGCTATTTACTTATGAATTGTTTTTTTTCTAACAAATCTGGGCGGATTACACTGGAGACAGTGTAATTAAGTCTGGGGGAGGTTCGCTAACGCTATTTATTTGTTTTGAGTGTTATTTCTATAACTATATAAGTTTTTCGAAAAATTTTATTGAGTCAAGAAGGAGACTATGATCAAGATTTATTATTGACTACCACACTTCAGCACCATTCTTAGAAGATTGTTTGCAGAGATTACTAGAGATACCAAAGTGGATTCATCATGCCACTATATCACACTTGCTTAGAAAGTATGAAGGAACTGAAGCTGATTTCCAACAATAATCCTGACATTATTAGCTTGCTTGGGATTTGTTATACTATAGATTGGATTCCTTCTGTAAGTCTGGAAGGTAAAAGTTTGTGTGCTTCTGATTCCCCTCTCTCCCCCCTTCAAATAAAAGGGATCGACAGGATTTGGTGGCTACAACCATTAAAGCTTGATTCATATGACTGTAGAAAAAGATAAAGGTCAAAAAGAAGTGAACGAGATCTGGTGAGGAAAACCATTAGGGCTTGATTCATGGAAGCATATTCAAATATCTCAGTCAATTAAAAAATAAAATGACACCCTCAAAAGAAGGGAGACATTGACTGAGAAGAAGTGAGAAGAGAGAGAAAAACGATCAGAGAAGACTACTTATGTGCTCAGATACTTGCAGGGGTAAGAGTCCATGTGTCCTTTGATCGCTACTCCCCAAGGTAAAGCATACACATTTATTTTATGCAAAGAAATGAAATCAATAGAGGTGTGAGTCAAGCTAGTATTTGCTAAGTTGTTGGGTAGAATGGAATTGATTGCTATACTAGGATATGGTATATAAAGTTTCTCTGTGATTGACTTGATATGTTGTGGTTACATCAAAATAGAGTGACAGTTATACTTAGACATTATGTGAGTCTCCACTTTTCAAACCTCTTTCGCAGGCTAGTTTGCTTGAGAACAAGCAAAAAGTTAAGTTTGGGGGAGTTGATAGGGCCTGATATTTACCACTATTGTGCCATGATATCATCCCTATTTAAAGTCTATTATATGTTCTGGACTATGTCTTAGAGTATTTTCAGTTTCAGGTACGTTCTGGAGAACTTTGGTGATTCTGGAGCTTTTAGAGATGCAGAACTGAAAAGATGCATCAGATGTTTAGCTATGGATGGAGACCTTTCCACGGTGATATTGAGATGATATTTTCAACATACAATATATCTCTTGAGTTATCTTTCCAATGCCACAGGTTTGAGGTCCATCTGACGGTTAGATCTAAAGTTATAGCTGATTTACTGAAGTGTGGTTTGTCTGTCTTGCAAGAGGAAGCTGTCGAGAAGATGAATGATTGTTGATCGACGGCACAGCCTTGGTGTTGATCGACGGTGATCCCAGAAGACAAGCCCGACTTGTTTTATGGCCGACTTAAGCCCAGAAGCCATGAAAAATTACCAAAATACCCATGGGATGACCTAAAACCCTATTGATATGTTTCTATGCATTGTTTAGGCACCAAGCTTTATTCTATCTATGTTCTAAGGTTAGGAGAGAATGGATGAACTGCTTCAGAGTCCTCCTAGAACTCTTTTGTTCTTTATTTGATCTATATTCTATATATATTCTATTCATTTATGATATATGTGACAAAGATCATGTTTGAGTAGATCTCTTGTTAGGTTTAGGGTTTATTAATGGTATTGATGGATTAGCCAAACAATAGAATTGCTAGGGTGATTATTAGATCTATCAATAGAATTGTGTTTATTGCTTGTGTTCTAGGAGTAGCTAACTAGAACCCTCATCATAGGGTAGTTAGGCGCAAGCGAGAGCATGGTCTACTACAGAATTAATCATGTTGAGCTAGGTTGCTATGCCTGTTGAGCTAGGTTGCTATAAACAATCGAGAGTTGATTTAGTTAATTTAGTTAACTTATCAAACTAGGTCATAAAGCTTGACTCAAGAGACCATCGATCAACGCATGATCATTGCCATTTATCGACGGTCATTCCGTGTCAAAAGCAAGAGCTGAGACATCTGACATAGTCAATAGATTAGACTCGCAGAGAGAGCTGGTCGTCTTTTACATTAGATATCGAGTTCTATGATTGATACCCTTAGCTTCTATCCTCTATAATTCATTTGCCTAAAACCCTAGATCTAGTTGTTTATTATTATGTTTATTTACCAATAAATCAATTATCTGCTATAGTTTATTTGCTGCTTATTAATCTATTTGCCCTAGCTTAATCGCGATTGTATTGAGTTTATTGTGTGTCCATTGCTCCTTGTGGATTCGATCCCTAAATACTAAAATTCGACCTCTCTTGGCAAGAGTAGTTTGTAGGGTTAATTTGATAGAGTTTGCATAGAAATACATAAAACCCTCATGTCAATCGTGACTAGGAATGAGAGAGGAGACATGTATGACCTTGATGATAATATGCGTAATGCAACAAGTTAGAGAATTGATGATCAGGAGATTGTAATCCCCAAGAAGCTGTTGTATCTGAAGCCCAGGCTGCTCAACCAAGACTTTGGCTGACTACAATCGTCTAGATCAAGTCTACGCGACAGATCTTCTATTAGTCCTCCATCTTTCTAGAGGAACGATTTTGATTTGAATCGGCCTTTTTCACACCTGTGGCACATACACCATTCCATGGGCATTCCCATGCGCACCCTATGGATCATTTGGAGCGATTTGAGAATCTTGTCTGCCACTAAAACTAATGGAGTCCTTGAGGACAATCTTCTATGCCAAGCTCTTCAAATATTCGCTCCGCTGGAGATTCTTCATATTGGCTTAAGCAGCTACCACCAGGAAATCTTACATTCTGGACAGACATCAAAAATGACTTTTTTATAATTGCTTTGATGATGCCAGAGCTGAAGATTTGAGGAGCAGAATTGCTGCATTCACACAGGTACCTGCAGAGTCTTTCAGAAACTCTTGATCATATTCAAATCCTACCAAATAGATTGTCCACGCCATGGATTCAATGAAGTGCAATTGGTCAACACTTTCTTTAGAGGTATTGATTTGTAATACCAGATGTCATTAGACACAACCCTGTGAGGGAAATTTATGAACTAGGAGTCCTCCAGAAACTACTAGATTGATAGAGAATTTGGCAGCTAGCAACAGCACCAAGAAATGATCATGATAGGAGAAAATCAGTCCCTACATTTACCAATGATCAGATGGAAGAAGTAAAAGCCATGTTGGATAGGGTTCAGAGGTTCTAAATAAGCAAGTTAGCTTATTTAGAAGCTATATTATCTGACAATGAGAAAGGTAAAGAGGATGTGAACTTTGTTGGAAATGGATTACAAAGATATGAGAACCAGAGAAACAAAAACTCTTATGGCAATGGTGAGAGGAGTGGCTACAACCAAGGATCACAGCAGCAGAGACCCTACAGCAACAACAGATGCTATGGAGCCTCTTACGATCAGAACACCCCATCAGATACCCATGAAAACAAGATTGAAGCCATGATTGACAATGTTCTGGAAGGACAACAAAATATGAAAGTAGACTTCAATGGAAAGACTAATGTTTTCTATACCAATCTCAACGTAAAATTTGAAGCTCTCAACAGCCATGTGAAGAAGCTACAAATAAAGTGGTTAAGACCAGTGAGGCTGTGAGGAGACAAGAAGCCTTGATCCAGGAATATATTGAGGGTTACAGAAGCATTACGTCGTGCAATCATTGATGATGATTTTGGCAAGTTGTGGAAGAAATTAGGCATCAAGAGGAAGAAATTCGTGAGAATCCCCAGTCAAGTTCGAACGACCACCGATCGACACCCAAAGCTCACCATCAATCGACGGTACTTGAAAAGTCCGAGTATGAAGAAATGGACATCGGTCGACAGCCGAACCCTATCATCAGTCGACGATTTGTCAAAACAAAAGTATATCGGTTACCAAGCATAAACATGATTCATATATATACTCATAGGAACTCGACCCTCACCCTACCCAAACCTATACAGACATATATTTTATTCCCTACGGTAAAAAAGGAAGCTCTGGAAAGACATTCTAGAATAAAGAAGAAGATCCCTAAGCATCTTAGAAGGAAGCTAGTGAGAAAGAGAATGATAGATTTACTAAGAGAGTCCTTAGAATCCCTTTAGAAACCTCATTCGAGGAAGCTTATTACACTCACAGATTGTGGATGTTCTTCAAAGAAACGAAGGAGACTTATGAAGACATTGAAAGAAGGTTCAATCATTGAGGGAGAAGATAAAGAAGAGGGTTAAGTTGAAAAGGAGAAGTGACCCTGGAAAGTTTGTAGTTCCCTGCAACATTATGGGACATGAATACCCCCATGCCCTCTGCGACACCGGTTCTTCAGTAAGCCTTATGCCAAGAACCACAGCAGAGGTGCTAAGCTTGAAGGTGGAACCTTCTAGTGATTCATTCACTTTTGTGGATTACTCTACGCTGAATTAAGGGAGGCATATTCAAAGACCTCCAAGTCTAAATCGATGATGCCATAATTCCTATAGACTTTCATGTTTTGGACGTCCAAGTGGAGTAGCATTCATCCCTGCTACTTGGAAGAGCTTTCATGGCCACGGTAG
Organism: Moricandia arvensis; assembly: GCA_905132765.1. Lineage (NCBI taxonomy): Eukaryota > Viridiplantae > Streptophyta > Magnoliopsida > Brassicales > Brassicaceae > Moricandia > Moricandia arvensis. Next base: position 5,535 of record CAJHQP010011135.1, read on the forward strand.
GAGCAGTATGCGACATGAAGACAAACATGTTGTATTTATCCCTTGATCAAAAATCATTAATATGAACCTATTCAAACTAGAACCAAGACTGCTCTCATTGATTTGGTTCATGAACCAGGACTTGTAGCCACATGTTTCTGCAATTTTGAGCAAGAGAATGATTCAGATCATGGACCATCGATCGACACCCTGCCCAAACAATTGATCGATGTTGTTAATCAACATCGATCGACACCCACCCTTTGACATCTATGGACGACCCTGACCTAGGGAACGACATGGCTAACCTAGATTACGACGAATCTTATCTTGAAGAAGAAGCAAACGACTATCGTTCCCTTGAACTAGAGGAGGCTGGAAATTTTAGATGATCCGATGAAACCTGGATCACGCCATCGATCAATGTTGCCTCTAGACCCTCGATCAACGCTCATCCAGCATAAGGATACGACGCTTATAAGAATCCAGCTAGAAGAAGATTTCAGTGGGAAACAAGAGATGAGTATGGAGTTCATAGAGATGAAGACGGTAATGTACAAGCAATAAATGGCAGAATCATCAACGTGTCAAAGGAAGATATCAGAGATATTCTTCAGCACGCAGCCATCGTTGGACACAATCTTCTTTTTTGCAAGTGTATGCAGATAACTTTGATAGGACCATGCGAGATACATAAACATACAATAGAGAAGAAGTAGATGAAATGGTAGAAGGAATCTACTAAGCACATGAGATGTCGATAGATTACCATTACAAGAGGATTGATGACATATATTACCCATTCAACAACAATATCAGCTGGTTAACCACATGCATGTAGGAGATGAAGAAAAATATGAACTTTACTCATCAGATGATTCAAATACATCACGCGAATGGAGCAGACAAAGAACCATCGTTCAATGAACATTCACGACCATCGATCGACGCTTCACGCGGACCGTTTAGACCAGAGACTGGTAAATTAGAAGCTGTTAGAAGATAAACTTGATGGAGTTTATGCATCTCAAGACATGATGATGGAAGACATTTCCAGGAGATTGGATGACATATCCATACCCAAAGATAGCAGGATTGGCTGGTTACACAAACATATTGACAACCTTTAGGAGAGGATGAGTCAGATTGAGATCACCAAGGAAAACATGGATAAGCAAAGAACGAGAGGTGAAGAAGCCATTAGAAGCTTCGTTGGTACCTGGTTTCAGATGAGCGAAGAAGATGTGGAAACTTGTTTTGCCACAAGTGATACTCTACACCCATCTTAGTTCAAACAATGCTAATGTCAAGCTAAAGACTATAACCAAGCGCTGAGTGGGAAGCAACCCACTATTAGGTATGTTTTCAATTCATTTTATTTTCATGACTTTACTAATTTTTTCTTTTCTTTTTCTTTAATTTGCAGTGAAAAAATCACATGAAGATCAAGAACCACCATCGGTCGACAACGGAGAAACAACCATCGTTCGATGCTGATTACCATTGGGTGACACTCATTACATAGTCTGGTATTGATTTCTTCCATTAGATTTAATTATGATTTAATTTTTCCCACCTAACTGAGACGTGATAACACTGGGGACAGTGTTATTTAAATCTTTTTTTTTGGGGAGGGGGGGGTGGGGGTGGGGCAGTTCACTGATATTGCTTTCTATTTTTAGTTTTATTCTTATGTGTTTTATTGAGTTTTATAGGCTTAAGAAAGGGATTATGATCAGCTTAAATTACTTGTGATCCCATTATTCGCCTACACTTTGTCAAAAAGAAAAAGAAAGATGAACAAGATGGACTGTATCAGTATCATTGATTCACTGGACATATAAAAAGAATATAAAGAGTTTCAGAGAATAGAGAAAGAGGGAAGAAAGGGACTAGAGAAAGACCGCTGATTTTAGAAAATTGTTAGGGTTATTCTAATTTATTCTTTGTTTAAGTAGATATTAATGCAAAAGTTGAGTATGATCACCTCAACCTTAGATTATATGATGTTTTAGCCGAAAGAGAGAGCTTAGTTATACCATGAATCATGTCTTGAACATTCTAAAACCTTAATAACAAACAAGAGTTGAATTAGGAGTTTAGAGAATATATCAAACATAAAATTCGTAATTGTTTAGAAGTAGTGTTGATCGACATCACGTAGTGGCCATCGATCGACACTCCGCAAGAATCACGAGAGTGACTTACCTAAACCTTAGAGTTTGGGTTCAGAACAACACTTCACTAAAACCCTTAACATTCTGTTAGTCCGCATTACCTAGTCTACCTTAGAGTTCCCCTAAGTCTAATCCTCCCCAAGAATGTTTACAAACTAAACTAATTCTTAAATCAAAAATTCATCAATTAATACTTTTATCCAGCTTTATTTGAAACAATAAATATATTCTGTAATCGTAGAGTCTCCATGGATTTGATCCCCAAGTACTACTCTGGACCTCTTATTCTAGAGAGCAAAAAGAAGCATATAGGGTTAATTTGAGAGTGCATAGTAAAACTCACATCACATACTTATATCATGGGTGAAAACATGTAAAATCCATGACATATCAATTACATTTGGGAATTTTTTACGAGAGAGTTGATTGGGAATTTTGAAGTGCTCTGAACTCGGCGAGCAATGGAGACTTCATGACTCAGAAAACCGATGGATCATTTGTACTGATTGAGAATATGGCTACCAGCTCAGCCAATAAGAAACAAGAGAATGGTCGCTCCAAGAAGGTGAACAGTATCGAAACCTAGTGGAAAGATGACTTGACTGCCAAGTTAATCAAATTCTGAATAAAAACCAAGGTAAGATCAATGTTATTCAAGAAGAAGGACCTAAGAAAGTCACTCAAGAATTTGCACCAGAGGCACAGAAGGGTTATGATTAGAGAGAAGTTAGCTATGTTAATGGGCATGGGTATAATCATAACCGAGCATACAATCAGAATCCCACTGGTTAGAACAAACAAACACAAGGCTTTGGATAGCAAAGAGCTTTCCGCAAGTATTCCATGGTAAAACCTTTGTGTTCAACCAGACGCAGAACATATTCCAAGGAAGTAACCAGAAAAGGCCTCAGAGCAACCAGCTAACCGCTCCTGATTTTACGAGCAACTCGCTAGACAAGCTGAAGAGCTTAAGCCAACATGATGCAGAAGCTGCTCTGGAATCAGCAATGTCAAGTCAAGGCACTGAACCAGGTTACTGCAAACATCAAACACAAAGGTGGACAACATGTTTACTGACCTGAATACCAAGTCTGATAATATCAGTAGCCACAAGAGGAGGATTGACGTTCAGGTTGCTTAAACTACTGTGAGTGTTAAGAGACAACAATGGACACTTCCTTGGGAATACTGATCATTCCTTGGGATTGTAATGCAGTAGAACTAAGGAGTGGAAGCAGATCGCAGAAACAGCTTCCAGAAAGTTCACAGCGCGGAGAAAGGAAAAGCAAAGGAGGCAGAGCAAACGCTCCTGGAGTCCGCTCTTGATGCAGGAAGCGATACGGAACAACATATTGATGCTGAACCCGCTGTTCCTGAACCTTCTGCTGAAACTCCCCCTGCTTGAGTTTACACACCCAAGGTGCCCTACCCAGTTCCAGTGAAGAAATCTCGCAAGGATCGGGCGAGAGATGAAGTGTCGAAAGATGCTCAAAGATTTGACCATCAAGCTACCTTTGATTGATGTGATACAGATGATCCTTGCTAAGCCAATCTCATAACGAGTCTGAACTCAAGAAAGGTATCATGGGACAGTGATGTAATGATGGTGTCCAAGGACTGTGGCTATGTACTTCAGAACAAGGTGCTTAAGAAGTTGGGTGATCCCAACAAATTCATTCTCTCGTTCAGATTTGTAAGACTGTTTCGTGTTCTCTCTGTGCCATCTTGGTTCCAGCGGCAGCATATGCCATACTATGTGTCTTAAGCGCCTGGGTACACGAAGTTCAAGCCAACCAGGATCTCCTTGATATTTGCAAACAGATCAGTGAAGCTACCGGTTGGTGTTCTTGAAGACTTTCATGTTCATATTAGCATGGTGTTGGAACCAAAATTTACACTGTCAATTTCCGTAAAATAAGGAAAGTCAAGAAAACCTTAATTTTCTCAGAGAATAAAGATTATCTGTGTAACCACAAGAATATGAAAAAGAGAAAGACAACATAATATCCATGGTAAGTTTCACAGATGCGTTTTATTGAATTGACGAGAAAAAACTTACAAGATTTCACTAAAAACAAGATAAATAGAGAATCAATAACAAAGAGAATCATAGAACAGAAGCGGAAAAATGTTCTACATATGACCTTTCTAGTCTGGCCACCTAATTTTTAAGTTTTTCTAAGCTAACAAGATTTCTCTAAGTCTCAATCTTCAGATCCTGGCGCTTCTTGCTTTAGTTTCCCTTATATATGCCTTCTAGGTTGGTCGTCCTTTCCTTTTCTGCCCCTAGGTCGAGTTTATTGATTTGTGGAAATATTCTATTTTTCCCGATCTTCGTGTTTATCTGCTAAAACTTGACATTTATCTCTTCTTGTGAATAATGGATAGACCCTCATAGTGACCTTGGGCTCAATTTCGTCCAAATCGTAGTGAGCTCTTAGCAACGTTTTAGGCCGTTTCGGGATGTTTCTTTAGTTTCAGCGTTTTTACGATTTCTCTGAGAGAAATCCTTTGGTAAGATGTTAGTTTCACAAATAATTCAAATTACTTGTATATTTGAGGCTATTTGGTGTTAAGTCAACGGTTACCGTTTTATATGAACAATTTGAATTCATACGAGAAAACAAGTCTTTACGAGTTTTTGTCTTAAATTTCCAACGGCAACTCCATTCAAGACAACACAAGTTTTATTGAGGTTCAAAGAGGCACTGGCCAGACACGGCTGATCCATATTGGCTGACCCTATTGCCTGATGGCAAGTTGGATGTGATTCATCCAACTCGCCATATGCAAGTTGGTCTGGTCGATCCAAATCACTTGATGGCGAGTTGGACTGGTCTATCCAACTCACCTGATGGCGAGTTGGACTGGTCGATCCAACTCGCCTGATGGCGAGTTGAATGTGGCGTATCCATCTCGCCATCAGGCGAGTCGGATTAGTTGATCCAACTTGGCATTGTTCGTATTTATGACGCGGCCGTCGTTCCGGAGTTTCCTACTTAGGACATTTCTTGAAATTAAATTTTTCTATTGTGCTATGGCTTTAAACTTTAATAATTTAACATCAAATCTTAAATTTAATCTTAGATATAAACTCAAAAATTAATCTCAAATCTTAAAATCAATACCACAAACTTTTAATATTTAAACTCTATACTCATACCTTTATCCTAAACTCCAAACTTTAAAACTAAACTCTAAACTCCAAACTTCAAATCTAAATTCTACATCTATTTAAAAAGAAAATCTCAACACTTAAAATTTTTATTCTCAAAGTTTAAACTAATCTCTAAAACTTATTATTTACAATTTCTCAAAATATTTATCTCCATATAAAATTAAAAATTACAATAAAAATAAACATAATTAGTAAGCCCCCTTGTGCTTAGAAAAAATATCCTTCTTGTATCTTTCATTCGCTGAAACAAAAAATGTGTGGTTTGCAAAGTATAGACCATTGATTAAATTTATTCAATGTTTCAAATTCATTCAATTTGTGTTTCTTGCTCTCTCTCTCTCTCTCTATGTCTCTTTGTTATACAATGACACCACAATTCATTATTATTTTATTTTCTTTCATTTTTTTTCGTTTCAGATCTGAAACCATTTTTTATCTTTGTCTTCTTCACTACGACACCATCTATGCACATATTTTTCTTCTTCTCTACAATCTTATCAAAGTTAATATGCGTTTCTCTCTCTCTCTCTCTCTCTCTCTCTCTCTCTCTCTCTCTCTCTCTCTCTCTCTCTCTCTCTCTCTCTCTCTCTCTCTCTCTCTCTCTCTCTCTCTCTCTCTCTCTCTCTCTCTCTCTCTCTCTCTCTCTCTCTCTCTTTTGTTTCCATCTTTAACGCCAACCTCTCATTTTCTTCTATGTATCTCATCTCTTCTCCACCTCTGCTCAAGCTTGCCCACGTCTTCTCTTCACGGATCTCGACATATCGCGAGCTCCTCATCTCCGTTGTCACCATCTTCTGATTTGTCTCCCTCAACGACAGAGGAGGAGCATCCCATCTACTCTACTCTACTCTCTCTCTCTCTCTCTCTTATCTCTTTTGTTTCCATCTTCAACGCCAACCTCTCATTTTCTTCTATGTATCTCATCTCTTCTCCACCTCTTCTCAAGCTTGCCCACGTCTTCTCTTCACGGATCTCGACATATCGCGAGCTCCTCATCTCCGTTGTCACCATCTTCTGATTTGTCTCCCTCAACGACAGAGGAGGAGCATCCCATCTACTCTACTCTACTCTCTCTCTCTCTCTCTTGTGAGATATCAAACAATGTCCCGCATTGGAAGTTTAGACAAGAAGTGTCTAATATATAAAGAGAAGTCCAACTATAATTAGTACAAGGCCTTTGGGAAGGAATCCAAAAGTAAATCCATGCGGGCTTGCTAGTAGGCCCAAAGTGGACAATATCGTACTAATCGGATAATAAAGAGTTGGGACATGGGCTCACACAAACCCTAATTTGGTATCAGAGCAACCAGGTTGTTGTTGGGATAGCCAAGATACTCGATGGCAGACTCAAAAGCGTTGGTGAAGATGAAAGGTAACATACCGAACGCTTGTGGTTTATCTAATGCTAAGTCCTACTAACTACTCAGTATGGGTAATGCGCATGAAGGTCCTCTTAAGGATACACAAAGTATGAGAATCAATCGAGCCAGGAACCGATGATGGAGAGAAGAATGACATAGCAACTGCACTGATATATCAATCAATCCCCGAAGCTCTACTAATGCAAGTCGGAGAACTAGGCTCTCCTAAGGAAATCTGGGAAGCCTTAAAGTCAAGAAACCTCGGAGCAGAACGTGTTCGAGAAGCTCAACTCATGACTTTGATGAATGAATTCGATCGTTTAGGATGAGCGATTCAGAAACAATTGATACTTTCTCAGGGAAGATATCAGAACTTGCATCTCGAAGCAAGTTCACTAGGACGCAGCATCGACGAGCCTAAGATTGTTAAGAAACTTCCTAATAGTCTACCAAGGAGTAAGTATATTTATATAGCCGGCTTCACTGGAACAGCTTCTAGACTTAAAACGACAAAGTATGAGATATCGTCGGTAGATTAAAAGCCTATGAAGAACACATCAGAGAAGATACAGCTAGTGATCAACAAGGAAATCTTCTGTTCCTAAACTCTGAGAATTCTTATGGATCGGGGAGTTCGAGAGGAAGAGGGAGAGGTTCGAACAGAGGTTGTGGGAAAGGCAATGGAGGAAGAGGACGTGAGAGAAACAATTCATATGATAAAGGCAAAGCAAAAAGGACTATTCTCAAATCGAATGTTTCAATTGCCATAAGAAAGGCCACTTCGCCTATGTTTGCACCGAAAAGAAGGATGATCAGCAGCTTAACAAGACTGAGACAGAAGCAGCAGAAGTAGCACTATACTTAAACGAACTAGTGTACTTGAATGAAGAAAAGTTAATGCCAAAAGACACTTGAGCCAAGCAAGACAGACGATAGGAGTTGGTTCCTTGAAAACGGAGCCAGCAATCATATGACTGGGGAAAAGTCTTACTTCTCAGAGCTCAACGAAAGTATCAAGGGAAAAGTAAAGTTTGGAGACGGCTCATGTGTGAAGATAGATGGTAAAGGCTCAATTCTCTTTGAGCAAAGACATGAGAACAGAAGCTTCTTACGGATGTACACTACATACCAGACTAAGAAGCAATATTCTTAGTCTCGGTCAAGCCACTGAACAAGTTGCGATGTACGGATGAAGGACAACTACTTGACTATGAGAGATCAAGAGGGAGACTATTAGTGAAAGTACTAAGATCACCTAATCGACTCTATAAGATATCTCTCAAAGTAGGTAAACCGACTTGTCTTCTTCAAAGATAAGTTAGACCGTGGAGATGGCACGCTCGTCTTGACATATTAGCTTCAAAACGATACGAAAGTATGCAACACAGGAGATGGTTCTAGGCCACCTGATATCAGCGAAGTAAAACAGATGTGTGATTCTTGCCTCATTGACGTTGAACACGTACCCGGGACAAGACATAAAGCAGACATTCTAACTAAAGCTCTAGCAAAGATTAAGTTTAAAGAAATGCAGAGATGATTCAAGTTCAAAGTTTCCTAGAAGATGTTGAAGCTTAAAGGAGAATGTTGGATAAGCTTCAAAGAGATAACTTAGGAAACAAGTTATTCTAAAGATAAGATGAATAACTAATAGTTTTAGGATAAAGATAAAGGTTCCTAGATTAACTTGTAAAGATAAGTCAAGTAGTTTCTATTACCTATACATAAAGATCAAAAGTGTAAGGAGATCTCAAGAAAGAAAAGATACAAGAGAGTTAAGGAAGATTAATAAAACAAAGAAACAGTTTTATTACTTTGTGTTCTTGGCTACTATATTGGTATCAGAGCGTTTGACGACAATCTGCAAGAAGACCAAAATACCCTTAAAGTAAGAATGGACTCTTCAAGTTAAGTTGGAAGAGGAGTATGTGCCAGAACTAGTAAGAAGATCATGGAACCTGTGATGTTGTGGGAGAAAACATTCTCAAAGAACCCTGCGATTACTGGTACAAGATAAGATGGTGAAAAGATGAATCCCTAAAGGAGAAACACATGAGATGAGTGGTGATCCTTAGTTTGAAGGGAAGAATGTGAGATATCAAACAAAGTCCCACATTGAAGTTTAGACAAGAAGTGTCTATATATAAAAAGAAGTCAACTCTAATTAGTACGACGCCTATTGGGAAGGAATTCAAAAATAAATCCATGCGGGCTTGCTAGTAGGCCGAAAGTGGACAATATCGTACTAATCGGATTAATAAGATTCGGACATGCTCACACAAACCCAAACATCTCTCTCTCTCTCTCTCTCTCTCTCTCTCTCTCTCTCTCTCTCTCTCTCTCTCTCTCTCTCTCTCTCTTCTCTCTCTCTCTCTCTCTCTCTCTCTCTCTCTCTCTCTTTCTCTGCTCTTTTGTTTCCATCTTCAACGCCAACCTCTCATTTTCTTCTCTGTATTTCATCTCTTCTCCACCTCTGCTCAAGCTTGCCCACGTCTTCTCTTCACAAATCTCGACATATCGGAGCTCCTCTCTCTGTTTCACCATCTTTTGATTTTCTCCCTCAACGACAGAGGAGGAGCATCACATCTACTCTACTCTCTCTCTCTCTCTCTCTCTCTCGCTCGCTCTCTCTCTCCCTCCTCTCTCTCTCTTGTCTCTTTTGTTCCATCTTCAACGCCAACCTCTCATTTTCTTCTCTGTATCTCATCTCTTCCACTCTGCTCAAGTTTTTCCCACGTCTTCTCTTCACGGATCTCGACATATCGTGAGCTCTCATATCCGTTGTCACCATCTTCTGATTTGTCTCCCTCAACGACAGAGGAGGAGCATCCCATCTACTCTACTCTTACTCTACTCTCTCTCTATCTCTCTCTCTCTCTCTCTCTCTTGTCTCTTTTGTTTCCATCTTCAACGCCAACCTCTAATTTTCTTCTCTGTATCTCATCTCATTCTTCACCTCTGCTCAAGCTTGCCCATGTCTTCTCTTACAGATCTCGACATATCGCGAGATTCTCCTCTCCGTTTTCACCATCTTTTGATTTTTCTCCCTCAACGACAGAGGAGGAGCATCCCATCTACTTCTACTCTCTCTCTCTCTCTCTCTCTCTCTCTCTCTCTCTCTCTCTCTCTCTCTCTCTCTCTCTCTCTCTCTCTCAGTGTGACGCCTCTTCCTCTGTTTCGTCAGAAGTGGTGCCTCCTGCCCTACTTTTTGACAACTCTGCACCTCTACTTTGTGACAGCTCTGCAACATTACGCCTCCTCTCCTTCCCTGCCTCTCTCCTTCATGAAGTCTATGTCCGGTGACGTCTCTCTTCCTTTGCCGCCGCCTCTCCTCCCCTCATTTGGGCCTCCAAAACTACTCTCATAAACCACTAGCTGGAGATGGCTCCTCCTCTGCGAACCCTACATCTCGTCCTCGCTGGAGACAGCTTTGCCTTCTCGTCAAAATTTCTATGGTGACTCATAGGAGAACAACAAAAGTAGGTTTAGGTGTGAAGTGTGGAATCTTTTAGGTATAATTGTTTCATAATTTGGTTAATGTTTTTGTAAAACAAATTTAATTTGTCAACCAAATTCAATTATTTTGTAAATCAAAATTTATATATTGTTTATAATAACTGTATTTTATCATATTTTTAATAATGTGAATAATAACAAAAATACGCTATTAAAAATATTTAAATGCATATAACAAAGCGCTATGGTATATAATAATAAGATAGCAAATCAAAACAACACTATCGAATGTGTCCGATCTATTATGTCGGGCGATGATACAACACTTCATAACCGCTTTCGTATCAATAGATAGTGTTTTCTGGCCGCTAAAACAAGCCTTTTATTGTATTGAGATTAGCTTTCTAGGTAGCTACCTCTAGAACACAAGCAGTTAGAGAAATTATTTGAATGAATCTATTAAATCACCCAAGAAATTCTATA
>CAJHQP010011136.1:0-16166 GCA_905132765.1 Moricandia arvensis
TAACACCCCACATCAACGGTTATAAAAGTGGTCCGACCAGGTGTGTATGAGATCGCCAACATGAAATATGTCAAAATTCCGAGAACCTGGAACGTGATGCATCTCAAAAATACTATCACTAAACAATCACGTCGTAACAAACCGAACTTCGAGATGGCTTGATCCTTGAAAGGGGTACGTAGGCAACTCGCCACATGAATATTTCAGCTGTCCCCCTCTCCAAAAAGGGGGGGGAGGAGTGGGTACATATAAATATACTCGTATACTCCCACGTTTTAAAAACTATCCTTGCTCTCGAACTCGATATTTTCAAACAAAAATCAGCAATACAGAAAACGCTGTCCAACTTCAAAGTGTCTCACTAACCTCTCACAAACACACTCAATGTCACGTAATACTTTACCAGCATATAACCCGAAAACGAATATAATACGAAAAAAAATTTACACGCAAACCTATTAAACAATTAACAAACTCTACAAGCCGGCGGACATTTCAAACATTAACTAGTATCTTTCGCGAAAACTCAACACTTATCAATCTGTTTGTTGATGATCATAACAAACAAACTTTAACGTCTTAAACATAATTAGCCATCTCCCCTCATAGAGATAGGTTCTCATACATCCGACAAAAGAGCGCGCTATAAAATAAATCCAAAATTTTGGCCAGCACTTCCAGAGGACTTCAAAATTGTCTTTGGATAGATGCTCGATTCCCAATCACTGCAACTTGTATAAGCCGATTTTTTTTCCAAAACTTCAATATTGAGACATAATCAGGTCGAAACAGCAACAGGTAATGTAAGCCGAAATAACCATCGCGAACCCTAAACCGAAACAACCATCAAAACATGTCTCTTCGCTTTCATTTGTATGTTCATAAGATTCGGCAAATTTTCAAATACCTTCATCTAAGATGAACAACGAATGTAATGATCCACTAAGAGTTGGATATGAGGCGACAACTCATATTCTTCCTTAAAACATTCACATAAAATATGTAAGCCATTATCACCGAAAAACCTAGTTTATTAATGAAACCGCCAAGCAGCAGGGCTTCAAAGCCACACAAGGCAAGTCCCAAAACATAAAACATGGAAACATACGGCCAGAAAAACATAAACTAAAACATAAAAAATCAAACGTCCCTAATGGAACTAAATCCTCACTCAACCTCTAGGGACAGAACCTTGCCGTTGCCCATCACCTAATCAGAGTTCGGGGCCGCGTCGTCTCTGTCTCCTTCAACCTCACCAGGGAGTTCAACATCCACAAGATCTTGTTCCTCGGAAAGCAGCGGAAGGATACAATCAAATTTTAGGCCAGCAAGGAGAAAATTGATGTCTCTTTCAACAACTTCCAGATCAGCTTTACGAGCAGAAAGCTTGGCTGCTTCATCGTGCGGAGACGAAGCCCCTCTGCCCTGAAACAGCCGAACCCCGTTCACCTGGCCTTCATAGTACCGCGGCTTGTCGAGCCTCCTCCCCTTTAGATCTGACGCTGTAGGCGGTGCAACTCTGAAGCCTTCCTAGCCTTCTTCTCCTTGAGCAATGAGCTTTCCGTCTTCCCGAGATCATTCTCTAACTCGGCAATCCGAGTTTCCAACCATTATACTTGAAGAGAGTGTGTATCCTCTGATAAGGTGTAACTTCGACTCGAACTGCGACGATTTCTTCTTCGACTCAGCAAGCTCTTTCGCGAGTTTCTCAGCTTCAGACCAACAATCGTTAATCATCTCGTCAATAAAAGATACAAACTACACAAGAGAATAGGGGAATGAGAAAAAAATTAGCACACTAAAAGATAAAGATTATTGAAGCAAACCTTGGCACAAAACTGCCTCAAACCCAAACCAGAAGCTCCTAAGGGCAAAGGTCCAATTACCACGGCACCTTTAACACACCTCCTCTTCTTAGACATTTCGGGATCAGCACAAGGACTCTTGCGACCCCTTGGAATAACACTCGGAGTAGCAATGGGGGCATGTAACCCAAGAACAATCCCCTGCTTGGTTGGGGGAGGAGGCATTGAATCAAAAGCCTTCTCAATATAGGCAACAGGAAACGGAGTCGTAGAAGAAACCGACGGTCTGTACCATATCATCCACGACAGGTGCATGCGTATTAATCACTCTGTCTCCAGGAACGATCAGAGAAGAATATGGTAATTTGGCCGCAGGATTCAAGATGCCAGTCAAGATAGGAGAATTCGATGGGTCGACACGGTGAGAAACCTCCATATCGATATCAAGGCGAGTCAATTCTCCCTGGAAGGAAAGATACTCGGCCACGTGAGTTGGGAAACCACCAGGGACGAGAGAATCCGACGAACTCGTTTGGAGGACAGTGCTTGTCCCGACAACATTGCTTCTTTCCTCATCGTAGGAGGAAGTTATCTTGGTTTAGAAAAGCTCTCAAAGAAAAAGATGAAAAGTTGGAGAATTTGGAAGTGAAGGAGGAATGAGGGTCTAATACTTATAGGAAAATTTCTAATTAAACGAAAATCAATCGCCCACAAGAGGCGGATTCGAAACTTGCGAGCTGGGAGACTAACTGTTTTGGTCAAAAACGGTAGCCTCGAAATCAACGCCCATGATTACCGAGCTGTCCTTTAAAGGAGCTTGACCCGAGATAACTTTGGAAAGATCCCACAGGATAAAGCCTCGGAGTACACGAGTTTACAAACAATGCGGGAAAGACCTAGACCAACACCAAGTCTCGCGCTCTCAGCGATAATTCCCGCTCTCTCATCGCCCTCGGGCGGCCACTTATTATCTCTCGTCGCCCATGGGCAACCCCTCACACTCCCTCTCATCGCCCATGGGTGACTACTCACTCTCTCTCTCGTCGCCCACGTGCGATCACTCACGGGCAATCACTCACTCTCTCTCTCGTCGCCCACGGGCGATCACTCACTCTTTCTCTCGTCGCCCCCAGGAAACCACTCTCTCTCTCTCTCTCGTCATCCATGGGCGATGACTCTCTCTCTCTCTCGTCGCTCACGGGTGACCAATCACTCTCTCTCTTGTCGCCCTCTGGCGAGCATTCCCCCTCTCTCTCTCGTCGCCATCGGGCGACCACTCTCTCTCACTCTCTCGTTGCCATTGGGCAAACATATTCTTCTTCTCTTCGCAATCTGACGACAACACCGTCTCCTCTCGTTGATATTAGGTGATGTCACTCGGCCTTCAATCATCTTGTTCCCACAACTCTCTCTTTTGAGTCTTGACCAAACTGTCTCTTGTTTTTTCTCGATTGGAATGACACTTGAAATCTTATGAGTAATAGCAAGGAAAAGTTTTCTCGTAAGAAGTTTGGAGCAATTGTATAAAACGATAACAGTTAACTAAACACTATTGTTTTCCTCCGATCACATAAACTGATGGTGCGAATTTGGTTCCCACATCAGATATCAGGCTCCCATGCGAGGTTATTCCTCATCTTCCACAAGCCAAAATCTTAGTATGTGCTCATTGGTTGTTCCTCTAAGACTCAGAAAACCAAATTAAAAATTGCAATTAATAGAGAACCGATTTTACAGAAATATATAAAGATAAAGATGATTTAGAAAAATGTTTTCGTTAATGACATGGAGTCAAGATATGACTGTTTCCTTATATCTTAAATCTTAAATTAACTAAGTAGTTAGACGGGCCTTAGCGAATAACGAGTCACGTGATAAAACCATGTAAGATCACTCACACATCACTCAAACAGTCTTGTGAACATTACTCTACGAAACACCCTTGATGACTTACTCTGAAAAGAGAGAGACTGCTAATCTTTTATGTGAAAAGATATCGACGACTCTATTTCTAAACGCAGATGAGAAAGCAGTTAGCTCCGTAAAAGAAGATATGGTTGGCCAACGTGCCGAGAGAGAGGGATATATGGTTGGCCAGAAAATCTTATAAGATTTTATTAGCATATTCGTTTTTCAAATTAAAAATAAAATATAAACCATAAGGTTTAAATATTGGTTTGGCCTAGAAAATACCAACCAAAACTTGACCCAAGTATTTAGTTATTAGGCCTTCGGCCTTTCACCAAGACCCTAGATCACACCGATCAGGCTGGAAAACAAAGGTGGCGTGCGTGTGGATGGTCCAGTCCCCGCGCATGATCCCTTGAACACCAGCATGTGTCATTCCATATATAAACACGTCAAATTGTCCCTTATTGGATGATGCGGGACTCTCCTAGTTTGCCATGAATTCCTGAAGTCCTGTTTGGTATTTGTTTGAATTAATTTTGTTTCCATAGATACCGAGATGATGTTAATAATTTGAAATGTTTCCATAGGATTGATGACCCTGACGAGCCACCATTGAATTCCGAGGTAAATGTCAATGGCATTGATATTTTGTAAAGAGAACAGAACATCACTTTGGTTCTTGATCAAGACCCTAAGCTTTTGTGTCGTACCTTATGTTCTTGTTTTTTCTGTCATGTGAAGATTTCTCTAGGTCAAGAAGGAACAGGAATTCTCCTATCGAAATGGCTGAAACAGTCGTTGCATACTTAGAACACAAGGGTTATCTAAGGCATAAAATACTTTAGATTAAGGGTTTCCTTCAACTGCACACATTTTGTTATTCCCATCGTTTTAGTTCTATTTATCAAGCCAAGAGTATAAAATTTTTTGAGATATTGTGAAGGAGGATTTAGTCCTTATTGTTAATCAGTTCCTCTTTGAGGGAACAATGTCTAATGGATTAAACGACACAAATATATGCCTTATCCCTAAGGTTAATAACCCATATGCGATGTCCGAATTCTGGCATATTAGTCTATGCAATGTCAGTTATAAGATAATCTCAAAGGTCCTATGCCAAAGATTAAAAAAAGTTCCACCATGACTAATAACAGAAAACTCAATCGACGTTCGTTGTTGGAAGACAAATTTCTGATAATAGTATGATTGCACAAGAAATGTTCCATGCTTGCGAACAAAACCAAACGGAAAAAAATAAGAGGATGGCTATCAAGACGGATATGAGTAAAGCGTATGATAGAATGGAATGGACCTTCATTAAAGCAGTGATGCAAAAGATGGGGTTTTCAAAAATATGGATAGATTGGATTATGCGGTGCATAACTTCGGTTAAGTACAAAGTTCTCATGAATGGCCAGCCAAGAGGGAACATTGTCCCGGAAAGAGGTCTACGGCAAGGAGATCTTTTGTCTCCTTTCATCTTTATTTTATGCATGGAAGCACTCGTTAGCCTTCTTAATCATGATGAGAATCAAGGGAAGATAACAGGGATGTGGGTTACACGCGCATGTCACCTTCTCTTTGTTGATGATAGACTTTTCTTCTATACGGCGGAGCCCGTGAATGTGAAGAAGTAATGAAAGTGATAAGGAAATATGATAACGCGTCAGGACAGTGCATTAACTTTGAGAAATCTTCCTTGCCCTTTGGTAAGAAGGTAGATGTTCATTCTCGACAGCAGATTAAAGAAAAGTTAGGAAACGAAAATGGAGAAGGGATGAGATCATATTTGGAAATACCAGAAGACATCAGTGGCTATAAATGCAGGCTCTTTGCTTTTCTTAAAGACAAATTGATGCATAGAGTGAATGGTTGGACGGGTAGATGGCTCTTGAAAGGTGGAAAAGAGTTTTTAATTAAATCCATTCTACTAGCGCTCCCAACATATGTGATGTCGACTTTCCTACTGTCATTAGAGATCTGTGAAAAATTTGCAAGTACCGTTGGACAATTTTGGTGGAGTTCAAACCCACCAAAGAGAGGTATACATTGGGCGAAATGAGGAAAACTATGCTAACCAAGGGAGGAAGGAGGCCTGGGATTCCGTTTGATCCATGAGTTTAATTTGGCTCTTTTGGTAAAACAATTATGGAGACTAGTTCAACGTCTGGATTCCTTGGTGGTGAGGGTACTAAGAAGGAGATATTATCAAATGAGTTCGCCTTTGCGTTCAATTCCAGTCAACAACCCCTCATATGTGTAGATTAGTATATCGGTGGCACATAGTCTATTACTACTGGGTATTAGACAAAAGATCCATTCGGGACATGAGGTTAAAATGTGGGAGGATCCTTGGATCCCGACAATACCTGCTAGACCACCTCATTCCTCTGCTCCAGTTCTGCATCCAAATATGAGAGTTAGTGATTTAATAAATCAAGAGTCAAAGGAATGAGATATGGACCTGCTGACAAACTATGTTGAGACGGCTGACATTCCTCTCATACGGAGCTTAGCTACTAGTACAACAAATCATAGAGATACTTTCTGCTGGAGTTATACCAAGAATGACCAGTATACTGTAAAATCAGGTTACTGGGTGACTCTGAAATTTCTAAGGAACGATGAGGAAGGAGAGAAATGTGAACCTAGTATAACTGACCTCCAAGCCTTTGCTTGGAAGATCAAAGCACCTCAAAAGATGTGTCATTTTATGTGGCAATTGATAATAGAACATGTGGCGGTCACGAAAAATATGAATTATAGAAATATGAGATGCGAAAATTATTGTCCAAGATGTGAAGAGCCGAAAGAAACAGCAACTCATGCCATTTTTGAGTGCCCCCTGCCATGCAAGTATGTGCTCTATCATCGACGCCCTTTGGTCCAAACACGTTTCCACTACCTAGTATCTATGCCAACATGGACTATCTTATTTGGAGAAAAGATGAAAATGTTGCACCTGAGTCACACAAGGATCCTTATCCTTGGATAATTTGGTATATCTGAAAGGCCAGAAATGACAAATTCTTTAGGGGGATTGATCGAGACCCAATGAAATTAGTACGATATGCAGAGAGTGAATGTTTGGCATGGTTTAATGCTAAGGAGACGGCCAATCTGGACTCACAAGACCACAAAGTCGAAAGACCACAGATCTTAAGTCTGGAGGACATCTGTTTGGTGGACGGTTCTTGGACCGCCAATGATGAGCATAGTGATTGCGGGTGCGTGTGGAAAAACTGTAGTGGGAAGACTGAGCTTATGGGGACGCGAAATCTAAGAAAGCGAGAATCGGCGCTTCATTTTGAATTAGAAGCTCTTAGATGGGCAATGGAGAGTATGTTGCAATATTCATTTTGTCAACGATTCGGCACATATTGCAAGGATGTTATTGCTATGGTAAGGGATCCGGAGCCATGGATAAATTTTACAACGGAATTAGAGGCTATTAAGACGATGATGATATGCTTTTCAAGGTTCGAGATATGTCATATCCCAAGGGCTCACAATGGAATCTCAGACGCTCTGGCCAAGACTGCACGTTTATTTCATAGAATCCTTTGTTTTGTTGGTTGTTCTATTCCAGTCTGGCTTTCCAGAATACCTCAAGTTTGAGTAATAGAATAGTCGTTTGTTAAAAAAAAAAAAAAACAAGCCAAGAGTACAAAATCAAGGACGTTCATGGCTGTTTTTGTGGAATCACAAGTTTAAAAAACAATTATAATCTCATATTATATCTTGTCCGTTTTGTATTTTCAGTTTTAATGTTATAGCTTTTTTTATACTATAAGGGAAGAGCTCATTCTACTCACCATTTATTTATGCATCTTCCAATATAGTTTTTTATACCCTAATTAATGCAACCCAAAATTTGATGGCTCATCTCTCTAGTGCCATTGAAACATGCTCTCATTCTCACGGCTTATTATTATTACGATGGGGAAAGAACGAATGTTGTATTTCAGACTCTCTGAAGCTTCATATAACAACTCTTTGAATCATGTTCCTCATAACGGTAGTTATTCATGAAATGAATAACTCGGCGATGAATGCCTTCTTGGAAACATCTCATGTTTGAACAGATCAAAGTGGGAATTACTTAAGGATGTTAATCATTTATCAGTATTTTCACTCAACAAAAAGATAAAATCTGGTACATCATAGGGACACCTAGGACACTGTATATCTTGTTTTTTGTGAAAAATCAAGAGAAAAGTTAGGTGTTTGAAGAAGAAATGCTAATAGGAGATTTTTTTTTTTTGAATTGTTGGATTAACAAATATTATTTTTTTTCAAATATTGAAACATAGTATTTTTAAATATTTTCTTAATTGCACTTTTCATATTTTTTTCAAATATTTTCATGATTATCCATAGAATAGACATTCTACTATATGTAGAAATGAAGAAAACATGTTTGGACTTTATTTCTACAGATATTAGATTTTGAGTTGTTTGTAGATTATTAATTCTAAAAATTATGGGGTGATAGTTTAAGTGCAGAATGTGCATTCAAAATATATTTAAATAGCATTTAGGTAGATTACTTATTTTAAGAGAAGTAGATTCAATAAAAAAACGTGGATTTCAATTACCACTAAGTCATTTTTTCGTAGAATGTAAAATCTGCAGTCTGTAGAACGAAATCTAAAATTTTTATTTAAGCATTATTAGAACCAAAATATCACCTTTACATTCATGTAGATATTTCTTCACTAGTTCCTATTTTTCATAATTGTTTTGCTTTTTAACTATTTATTTGATATTTGATGAATAAAAAGGGTACTAACGACAAAATAGTATAGAAAAGGTTTTATCCTAATGAGACAATGTATGTGTGTTTTTGGGTTAAATAAACAATTTCTCCAAAAATAATTGAGATGATTTTCTTAGAATCCTTCTATAGTTTAGTGAGTTTACTAATAAAAACCATATATAAAATGGGGGAATTCTAATTTTACCGAAAATCCTGATAGATTATTCAAATTTACTTTTAAAGGATTGACTATTTTCATAAATCCCCATATTGTGATTAAAAAGACTAAAATAAGCTTCTTAAATCATGTATATTTGTTTAATAATTTATAAGAGTTTATATACCTAATATCACCCCTTAAAAATAAATCCTATAAAATACTCACTAAAACCTAAACCTAAATATTATGGTATTTTTGATTGAAGTTATTTT
The DNA here is from genome assembly GCA_905132765.1 of Moricandia arvensis. Classification (NCBI taxonomy): domain Eukaryota; kingdom Viridiplantae; phylum Streptophyta; class Magnoliopsida; order Brassicales; family Brassicaceae; genus Moricandia; species Moricandia arvensis. Next base: position 8,908 of record CAJHQP010011136.1, read on the forward strand.
TGAAAAAATGGTAGCCAACTTAACGTATTTCAAGCAATTTTTCATATAAAATTGAGTTATTTTGAATATACCATATTTGATAACTTATCTGATTGCTACATATTCAATTTTTAATTAGATTGTAAAATTTCAATATATGCTTATTTAAGATAATTGTTAATATCTTTTTTTTGTGAAGTGTTTAGATCTTCAAATACAAAAGGAAGACAATGAGTAGTATTCTTATAACAAAACTATTAAAGCTGAAATAAAAAAAGAAAACATAAATTATAAATCACTTAAAATTTCATAATATATGAAAGAAAATAGAATTTATTCACACTTATTAAGATATTCACAGTTTATAGATAATGAAATATTAGTCATAATTTACGTTTATCTAAAGTTATATAACGGGTACAATTCAACTTATTGATGTAAAATTTTCCCAGAAAAAGAGTGCCATCGTAAATTTTGGAAGTAGATGCATTAGTATGGACAGTGGAAAGCTTGCTTTAATACTAACATTGTCAATATTTTGGTAAATATTCTAAGATCTGATATCGATGATAAAAGACTCAGAGGCATGATCGAGCTTTTCTACAAATCCAAAAGAGTTTTACGTTCTGAAGAATAGAAATTTTGATTTTTCTACTGTGTACCACACCCATTTAGAGAACAAAACACCATATTCATCAAGGAGGACTACAAGAGCATTTTATAAGGATTTGCATTTCGGTGGTAATGCTATTGAGATCCGGTTACTGAGATCATTTCATTGAGTAGTAGATGAACTGAAAAAATAATAATTACGTAGGCAACGAAGCAAGTGTTTTAAGCATGAATAACGTTGGACGCCTAACAAATGCCCCCATATAGTGATCTCTATGACATGGACTTCACACGAAACTGTGACATGGTCCCCAAACCATTTTTTTTTTTTATCAAAACTTGCTAAAACTGAATCATTTTCTTAAATAAAATTATTGAAAGAATGGGATTGATAACGATAGCAGGAAGATTCTGGATTTTTTTATCTTTAAACTATTTTCACGGGATGGACATGTAGTAAAAAAGATGTTTACAAAAAAAGAAAAGGACATGTACTAAAAAAATTCAGTAGGTTTAGGAGTTGGATACAGTGGATGCACGAATTACCATCAAAGCAATTATCTTTGATTTGGCTACCTATATGATCAAGCAATTATCTTTTCCATCACACATCCGTTTAGAATTCCAGAGTCTAGCGTTCTCGCACTGGAGTAGTTGAATGATGGGTGATCTATCGTGAAGTGATTTGCGATATCATGCGAGTGAGGCTAAAGCACGGAGAAATGTTGAGTGGTGATTGCATGGTCAGTAAACAAGACTTTCTAACCTTTGAAAGTTAACGCACCGTCCGTCGCATGGAATAGAGCCCACATGCCGAGGGAGCGGGCGTGTCAGGTCCATTAGCCGTGGGTGTTCGGGGCGTTACAAGTCGTATAAAAGCAGGTTAACCATATTGATTATGACTCGAGAGGCGTCTTGAGTAATGTCGTGGTGCGCATTACACTCTGTGAGTGGGGGTGAAATGTAACATCCAAATTTCTGATATATGATGAAGGGTTAATAGAATTGATTTGACTACATATGTCATCAAAGTGCTCTTACCTTTTATGTCACAAATCCGCTTAGAACTCAAGAGTTAAACATGCTTTTGCTGGAAGTGGAATGATGAGTGACCTATCGGAAAGTGATTCGCAATATCGTGCGAGTGAGGCCAAAGAACGGGAAAAGGTCACGTGGTGATTGCATGGTCAGTAAACAAAACTTTCTACTTTTCTAGCCTTTGAAAAATTGACGCACAAGCTGTTGCATGGAATTGGATCCATGGGCAGAGAGAACAAGCATGGGGTTCCACTAGGATTGGGCGGTCAGGGATTACAAGGAAATCTACAAATCTTTTAAGTACAACCATCATAAAATTTGAGTAGAGCAGCATAAAGGTTTAAAAGCATTTTATGAAACTTCTTCGACAATAAAAGAAAATAAATTTTGCAGAAGAGAACTGTATTCTCATTCTAAAAGAACACAATGAAAAAACAAGAAAATAGTTAACCGCACAAGCGTTGTTGATTGGAATGGAGGGTTCGGAAAGGTGCTAATCAACCAAGATTCAAAACTTAGATAACCCGTTTGTTTAGCAAGATGACATAGATATCTAAGTCGTATTACTAGCAACCGGATTTTTATGACGCCTGTGAACAGCCCCATTGAAATTAATTGGTTGAGACTCTGCCCGCCGAACACCCTTGAATTATCTAAAAAACAAGAAAATAGTTTTTACATTCTTTCTCTCGCTTCCACAATTCATTTAAACACATAAAGAAACATAAGTTAGGATTTACTGACAATTTTTTTTTACCTGAAGGTACAACTACCTTCTAAATCATCAAACTCTCATTTGATTGATGTCTGATTTAGGCATCAGGAATTGTCATAAAATAACTCTTCATTTTCCTCCCAAATAACTTCAGTCTCCCTTTTATCTGCATGATATATGTACACTCAGATCAGCGATTAGGCTCCCATGAGAGGTAATTCCTCATCTTCCATAAGAAAAATCCTAGCATGCACTCATCGGTTGTTTCTTTAAGACTCGGAAAACCAAATTAAAAATTGTGTTTAATAGAGAAACAATATTAAAAATATATATAAAGATCAAGATGAATTAGGAAAATATTTTCGTAAAAGACATGGAGTCAAGATATGACTCTTTCCTTAAATCTTAAATCTTAAATCTTAAATTCACTAAGTAGTTAGACGGGCATTAGCGAATAACGAGTCACATGATAAAACCATGTAAGATCACTCACACATCACTCATAAACAATCTCAGTGAACATTACTCTGCGAAACACCCTTGATGGCTGACTCTGAAAAGAGATAGATTGCTATTATTTTATGGGAAAAAATATCGGCGACTCTATTTCTAAACGCAGACGAGAGAGCAGATAGCTTCGCAAAACAAGATATGGTTGGCCAACGTGTCGAGAGAGAGAGGGAGATATGGTTGGCCAAAAAATCTCATAAGATTTTATTAGCATATTCATTTTTGGAATTAAAAACAAAAATATAAACCATAAGGTTTAAATCTTGGTTTGGCCTGGGAAATACCAACTAGTTATTTATTGGGCTTTCAGCTCTTTACCAAGACCCAAGATCACGCAGAGAAGGCTGGACAGCAGAAGTGGCGTGCGCGTGGATGGTCCAGTCCCCTCGCATGATCCTTTGAAGACCAGCATGTGTTATTCCATATATAAAAGGTCAAATTTTCCCTTCTTGGATGACGTGAGACTCTCCCATTTTGCCATTAATTAAAGCCACCAAAATATTTTTTTATTTAAGTCCACAGCCCCGTGTCTTTTTTCACATTTTGTCGTTTATTATTTAAGCCACTGGCCTATAATAATTGATCCAAATCTCAATATGAATTGAAACTGACTCTAAATATATGAAAACTCGATAGACATGACCATCTAGACTTATACTACTCAGTAGATATATTGAATTTTTGAGCGTTCTTGCAAAAATTTACTGTATTTGAGTTGGTGGCATTTTTAAGACATGAACCACTCATAGCTATATGTCGGTTTACTTTACTAGTAGGTGAACGTGATTTCTTGAAACACCTGGTGTTTTATGTAAGCTGAGACAACCTCAATAACACATCTTCATTTTCTCGTAAAACTTAGTTCTCTATTGTTCATTGTGGCCTTGAACTTTTCTTCTTTTTCATGAGTGAACTTAGAGAATACATCCGTATGTTCATTATCCTAGAAATGACCCTATTTCACACTCATTAGGTGATTCACTATGAAGAGTATTGAGAAATACTTTGCTGTTGAAGTTATGGAATCCTTAGAAGTTAATGCGTATCCTTCTTAATTTGATAACACTTCTTACAGTCTTTATAGCTGGGAAGAGACTATAGTCTCCAAGTGCTCATAGTAGATATGGTTTACTTTTTATTTGGTTGATTTCCATCATACAACTGCTCCTCCTAGTATAAAGACGTATCCCCTTGTGTATTTAGAGATTTTATAATAAATATCTAGTTAACATCATTGTATCCTTCTAAAATCGTTGGTTCTTTAGTGCAAACTAATATATTTTGTATATCGCAATAATATATTACTCTTGTCATAGCTTTCTAGTCTATGTGATCTTAATTACTTATATAACAACTCAGTACATATACCATGTGAGTTAGATATGGTTAGTGTAATTTGTCAAGTACATTTGACTCCAATCACACATGCATATTAGTTTTGTGATACCACTTCAGCTGATATTTTTTCAAGTGAAGTTGGGGATTTAATGGAGTTTTTTCGTGCTACTAGAACATCGTTTAAATATTTATAATTTTCTTTCAGCATAATAAAATTGGGATATAATATTCCTCTTCAATTTCTTGTTATTTTAACACAAATAACAACATCTTCTAATCCCATATGTCAATCTTTCTCTCAGCATATTCTTTGTCCGATTAATCATGTCTTTATTGCTTCCAATAATAAGTATACCATTTTTCTATAAACATAGGAAACCATACATAATTGGATATTTTTGTAGCATATTTATTTGTCGCATCCATTACTTTTGAAACTATTTGACATCACTGTGTTGTCAAATTTTCGTGCTATTAATTAGGAGTTTGTTTGAGACCATAAAGTGACTTTACAAGTCGGCATACTTTGTCTTTTTGTCCAGAAATGATGAAACTCTTTGGTTGTTTCATGTAGATCTCCTTTTCTAAATCACTATTTAGAATGACAATTTCTTACATCCATTTGATGAATTTTTAGGCCTCTTAATGATGCAATACCTATCATCAGTCTTATTGATGTTATTCATTACCGTAGCCTTTTTTTGTCAAAGCCTTCTTTTTGTAGAAGTCCTTGAACAACATGCCTAATTTTGTATTTCACAGCTGTTCTGTCAGGTTATAATTTTTGTTTGGAGATTCATTTACACCCTAAAGCTTTGCATCCTTGTGTCAAATTGTTATATAACATGTATAAATTTTCATAACGGAATCAAATTCACTTCTGACAGCTTCAGTCCAAAACGGAGTGCCCAGTGTAGACTTGGGTTCTGCCAACAATCATGGATCATTTTCAACATTAAAAATAATTCATCAAAAGATTTTTCATTTTGAGCTATTATGCTCCTTCTTGGTATATCTTCTATTTCATTTACTAAAATATCATCTACAAAAGTATTGAAAGTTGTCTCATTTTCTGTGGTATTCTTGTCATTACGTTCATCTTGACCAGTCCGTCCTTAACATACCCTAACCCAAGTAAATCCCATTCTTCCAAATAACGAGCTTGTCCACCTCAAGAGCATGCCGAATCCATTCTTTTTGAGAAAAGTTCCCGAAACCAGGTTCTTAGGTATATGCTTCACATTATGCATAGTGAATTTAAGTCAAAGTGTCATCCTCATAACCACCTGATGTACCTTGGTTTTAGCGTTTTTAACCATGGTATAAGTCCTTTATAGAGTCTTTATATTATGTTTCGAGTCAGTTTTGATTCATTTGGAGATTAGAGAGAATCCGTAGCTGTGCAAAAAAAGTCAGAGTTGATTTTTTTTAAGAGAGTGACGATTGACACCAGTACTATTTGATGTGGGTGACTTAAGTTTCCATAATTGCACTTTTGACCCAGAAGTTTCTCTATTTGCAAGAAGACCCTTGGATGTGATTTAACCTATATATTCTATTTTCCAGCCACTATTTAGGCTATTATATTTTTATTAAACTTTGTTTTAGTTTTGGAGAGAAGATCGTAGACTCCTCCAGAGATTGATTGAAACTCCAATATTCTTTACTATTATATTTTTATGCAATCCATTCAGTTTATTACTATGTTTTTCATGACTATGTCTGAGTAATCTACTTGTTAGGTTTAAGATTTTTCCAGGGGTTTGATGAACTTTTAATTATAGAACTGTTAGGGTAATCTACTTGTATCCTTCACCAGGATTAATCTTATTATTTTTTCTAGAGTAATTCACTAGAAACCCGATCTTAGGATAGTTGAGAAACAAGAGAATGATATCAACACTTGAACTGAGTCCTACCGATCTAAGTTGATAGACACAACGAGAGTTGGCCAAGGAACTTAGTAAGCATATCGAATTGACAGCTAATGCTTGTCTATAATAATTGGATCCGTAATGAGAGTTAGCGTCTTATGATTTAAACATATGATCGGAATCACAAATAGAGTTAAATACCTTACTTTTGAATTCGAGTTATAAGATTGATCTTAATTAAACCATTAACATCTATATATTTGATTTATGATAACCTGTTTGATTTCCCTAGATCTAGCTTCTTTCATATCTGTTTACAAACCTATTTGATTCCTTTTATTACTGCTTTATTATATTTTGTCTACCTTAATCTATAAACCTATAGTCTATTGTGCAAACCGCGGTCTTGTGGATTCAATCACTAATTACTGCAATCGATCTCTTATTCGAGAGATTTTCTCTAAGGGTAATTTGAGCATATAATTTGGCACCGTTGCCGGGGAGTGTACTTTGATTCGCCATTAGACTTGGTCAAAAGATTTAGTCTAGGTTTTTATTTTTATTTGTTATTTATAAAATTTTCTTGTGTCTTTCAAGTACATACCTACCAGTACCAAAAGCAACAAGGAAATTGATCTTTTGGAATTTTCAGATCTAACATAACTTGAACACAAGATCCGCAAAGAGCATAACAACATCGATTTTGTCGATTGACACTACTCGTGAGAAAGCAATGATCCAAACCCCTCAAGCGTCGATCGACACTCACATGCGTGAGACATAGATGGCTGCACCACTTTTCTTGATTCAGAATGCTGATGAAGATTTGCATGACCTTGAGGGTCATCTGCGTAATGCATCATGTCAGAAGATATATGATCAGGGAGTTGTAATCCCTGAACCAGAATAAGCTGTTGTTAATGGATATAATGCTATAGCCACTGCTGAGGCTGCAAATAATGAAAATTCTCTGGCTGTTCGACCCAAAACCTTGGCTGACTATAATGACCATATAAGTACTATGCCAACATGTTTGCTATTCGCCCACCCACCTTCTGGAGGCACCATTTCAAGCAGAAGAGAACATATTACACCCTCGTGGGATAGCATCCCTATCTTGGGCTTTCACACAAGAGTCCTATGGAGCATCGTCAGAAGTTCAAGGATTAAATTTCTGCTATTAAAGCCAATGA
>CAJHQP010011137.1:0-16158 GCA_905132765.1 Moricandia arvensis
AAAAAGAGAGAGGATGCGTGATCGGAAAAAAGTTACTATGGGTAACCTTGAGGTTACTCTTCTTACGCTTACCTTGGTGACTGTTTAAATTATTAGAGGTTGTGTGGTCTCCGCTTAGCTGGCATGATTGTCCCAAGCTTGACCAAGACCAGATCGTGTAAGCCTTCACAGCCACCCATTCAAACGGAGGAGCCTCTTGCGTTGACTTCATACGCCTGTCGACTTAAGTTGAAAATGTGTATTTACCTTTAGCTCTTACTCTACTATATATATATAGTAAGGTTCTGAGTAAATATAAAGCAAGCAATCGAGTTCTTTCTCTCTAGTTTATCATGATTCTCCATCATCTTTTCACAATCTCTCTCAAACTCTCTTTATTTTTCTCGTTCATGCATTTATTTCTAAATCTTCTAAACATTTTAGTACTTAAAAGTATGGTAATACAGCCATGGACAACACTTACAAATGCAAATCAACAAAAAACCACAGATATCTTTTGACAAAGAAAGAAACGAGGGTAAACAGAAAGTAAAATTTGGAAAAAAAAGAACAACAAAAAGCAATCGGAAATAAAAATTTTAAAAAAAGAAGAAAAAGGAAATTTGTATCTTCACATAGCAATCAAAATGCTTTGATACTGATCTTATAAGGCTCAACATTGTAAAATAAAAAGCATTCGCTCATAAGATGTTGCAAAGACGAACATTAACTATAGGCTTTGGCAAATCTTTAATAAAACGTTCGTTTAGCTTAATTAACTTTTCCTCTTCTTCCTGAAACTCTTTCTTCTGCCTCTCTAAAGTATCATCCATCTTCTTCTTCATCTAAAATAAACAAGATCAAGAGGTTATTTAGTACACTAAAAATGATCAAGAGGTTATTTATTCCTTTTTTCTTAACTGCGGCTGTCATTTGGTTCATTTCTCTCTTGAAATTCTGCTTGTAACTTTCTCCTTTATCTTTGATATGGAATCTTCTGCATTGATTCCAGGTCTTTCTCTTTCTGACGTAGTTTGTCGAGCTCTGCCTGGAAGAACCTCATACATAGGATCATCTATAAAGATATCTTCTAGGCAAAAATTTTTACAACAAGATGCAGATGTCATAACATAAATTTCACCTTTATCTCATGGTACAGGTCATTGGTATATGCCACTCCACTGTTGATCTTTCGCATTTTATCTATCAAAGATAGAAGCTTATGGACTTGTGCTGCCTTTCTTGTCTTCATCATGAGTCTTGTTATCGAATAGAACCATTCGGTTACCAGCCAACTTTATAACTCCCTGCAATTAAATTATGAGAAACTATCCCGTTTTCTATGAATCCTAATCTACAAAAGACGGACCTTTATGTAGTCAGGGCAATCTCTAGCCAAAAATTCCTCCAATGTCTCATTGTTCTCTTCCAGCACATCACCACCCGTGAAAACGATGACAACATGATCAATGATTTGACTGCCAAATAGAGCCGTCAAGGTATGAAGTGTTTCCTCTTCCTCTTGTATAATTGGAGCCCTTGCAGAAAAAACTAAGAGCACAGCATCTATCCCTCCTTCCGCTAGCGTTAGGGCATTTAATGATTTCTTTACTTATAAAACTCAGCGGCGACCGGACATGTCAAACAGGCCTGCCACACATGCCCCCACATTAAGCAAGTAATATATAATCAGCGTCTGGACGGAGGTGGTTGCATCTGGGACGCTGTGGCTATCACAGAAGGCTGAGTTTAAATAATAATATACCTGGAGTATCAATCACTTTGATTTTGTGGATTATCTGCTGTCAGAGTTTCACTTGTCTGACATTTCATGGTAACACCGGCTGCACGTGGTTTCGACTTGAACACACTTTTTCCAATAAGGCTGTTCCCGGTCGCACTTTTTCCATCCCTGTACGGCCCACGAGGACTATGTTTTCAAAGTTTCTTGGAAGACTGATCACCACCATTGTTCATCCTCACAGATTTCTTACACCTTGAAGATTTAATATCGATATTTTAAAAACACAAGTTGACTTTTAGATATGATATTCCCGGTGACCTGGAAATGCGGTATATCAATAATTTGGATACTTATCAAAAGATGTGGACGAACTTACTTGAATGTGGAAAGATGCGAGATAGAAAAGATAATGAAGAAGGGAACCAACCAAGTTATGAATCTATCATCGTAGCATAGCAAGTCTAGTTTATATAGGAGTTTTTGTCGACAATTATTTAGAACGACTCTAAGAAGTCTTTTCTTCTCAGTAATAAATAAACTAGATTTTTTGGCATCGATATTTGTTTCCACTTTTATATAAATAGATATTTGTTTTACATAATTAATATTATATATTTAATGTTAATTATATATTAAATGATATAAGATGCCCTCACCAATACAAAATTTTTTTTTGATGCCATAAGCTATTTTTCATTTTTGGTTAAATAGGCACAGCTCTGCCTGAGAGCCATGTCCTAGTAAATGTAGTCATCGCAAGCCCATCACTATTGAGATCCGAGCAACTCGAGTTTGGTCTTCTCGTTACCATCATAGCCATGTCATCATCGTCATCACATGCGTCATGTTGCGTTCGTCGAGATGTTTGTGTTCGTCGTTCTCGTATTGGGATGTGCACGGTGATCACTTGTGATCCATAATGGAACAATACAAATCAAGCATAAAGTTTAAGTAATCTTTTCCCTTTTCTGAGCTGCAAGAAACATGTATATCATCTTGCGCATGATGAAACCGTGTACTTTAGGTGTGACGTGCACCACAAGTATTTCAGTTGAAAAATCATCCTAGTATTTTTAGACAACGCATATCAGTTTACGAGCATTTCCTAATGCTTCTCAACGAAATTGACTAGGTGAGAAGTCTATTACATAATCATGTACCGATGTAGAATTACATTTCAAAGCCATGATTCATCTGTTTGAGTTCATTTGGGTAGTTAGTTAATTTATTGTAACCGACTAGGGGTCTAGAGGATTCAACCTTGATTGGATTGTATGATGTTAAATTGATGAGATATATATATACATACATAAAGTAGGGACTATATGGTGGGCGGGGGTTCGAGGATGCCCGAGCTAGCAACACAAATATGGTGGGCGGGGGTACAGAGACAGACTGTAAGAGCGACGCGGAGTGTGTATATCTTTATGAGGAAATGCTGGGTGTATGGACTAGCTATATGCTATCATCACATTGTTTGTTTTGTGTGATGCTTTAGGCGTCGTGTTTGTTCATGTTAGAGCTAAACTTCCATAGTGGGAGTTCTTTTTACTCAAGTCAATGGTTTGCGTATCTAGCATCCTATATCTCACTGAGTGCTCCCCTGTTGTTCACCCCTCTTTCCTTCCCCCCTTTCAGGTGAGACTAGCGAGCAGGAGTGATCCTATCGAATTTATGCTTTTAGACTATTTTTCTTCATTTTATTTTGAGACTTCTATTTTATGATATTATCGACATTTATTCGGGTTTTATTTATACTTTTTGAGTTATGGTGTTTTTGAGATTATTTATGAGAATTAATAAATGAAATTTCAGAGTTTATTGTTTATTTTATTATTTGGAAAATCTGGGTTTTACAAATTGGTATCAGAGCGGGTTCCATCCCGGCCCCGACCCGGGATGGCGATTTTTGGGACTTGATTTAATTGGTTTTAGAGGATTTCTGAAATAATTATGAAAATTACAGAATTTTTAAAAATAAAAATAAATAGCACCTTTTTGTTCGGTAGAATTCCTTTAAAGTCGTTGGTATCCAATTTCACGAATTTCATACCATTTAGCACCAGCAGAAATGACATAGTTCAAAAAGCAGTTGGAGGAGCTATCAGATAAAGGTTTTTCAGATCGTACGTCACCATGGGGAGCATTTGTACAATTTCCGAAGAAGAAAATGAGAGTTTTAGGCGTTGTATAGACTATAAAGGATTGAACAAAGTGAGGTTTATAATTAAAAAATATTAAAATTTTCAAAATAAAAAAAATATATTTTGTCAATACAAAATTCAACTAATTCTTTGGCAGTTATTGAGATTTTCTAGTAACATGTGTATACAATACAAAATTCTTCGTGAATCGCGGATCATCCACTAGTTTAACTAATATAAATTTACTCATATTTATTATTTTTGTGGAAATATATATATTTTTTACTGATAACCAAACAGAACATTAATATTAAAGAAAACAAAATAATTAAGTGCAATAACCTAATATGAAAAATAAATACAAGAATAATAAGTATTTATTAGTAATAATAATATAATTAGAATTTTATCTAAAGTATGTTTAATATTTTCAATTTCGGAATGAATATGAATTTAATAGATTTTTGAGATGCCGTACGTTCAAAAACAAAAATGAGAATGATACACTTCCAAGGAAAAAATGTTAAAAAGGTCCACCATTTTTGGAAAATTACTATTTACAAAATATTTTTGAATAATACAAGAATTCCATTATTGGTTTACAAATGAATTAGAAAAGAAATAAAGTACAACACTTTACGTTCAACGACTCTCTCATATATCATATTCGAAGTTTTTCTTCTCATTATATCTTTCAACGGCTCCCTCACCTCGTCAGTAATTTCTCACAATTACTCCTTAATTTGTTTGTTGTCCGATCTTCTTTTATAGTTGATAAATGTAAGTAAATTTATAGGTGGAAGGCGAAACCAAATTACAGGTAAACACTTGACAAACTCAGATCTGAAACACAATAGGTATGATAAACAGTCCATTGTTATAAGATCTATGAAAAATTACCAAGAGTTTAAGAGATTGTATGGTTTCTAATTTCTTTCTCTTGCCTCTATGATTCACTATACCTTCTTGTCTTTCCATCACGTTTTTGCAATGTGTGTTTGAAACCTAATGATGCAAATTCTCTATTATACAGATAATGTTGCAGTTGCTTACTGTTTTTGGACAATGGAAGATGGATAATGTGGGTTGAAAATCCTTCTTGATCCAAGTAAGAAGGGGAATGTTTGGGTTGCTTAAGAAAAGATCAAATATGAGGATTTTCTCTGAATTGTCTGTGAATATTACAACATGATTAGTGAGATGAAAGCCGCCAAGCTTGCTTATATGTTTCCTAAACGTATATGCGAGAAAATGCCTAGCAACACGCCACCGGTGTTCTTGAGTAATGACAGACAACTTGCAAACTTTATCACATTGTCCAAGATTGAGTTTTGTGTATTTATGTTTCACTGACTGCAGACAATGGTCGTCATGATGTGAATAGAAATGAAAGTGTATTGTTAGAGAGAATGCTGCTGCGGGATTTTAGTAGTTTTGGAAATGTTTAATATGAGACTACGAAGCCATCACATAAGACTATGAAGCCATCACATGAGAACATGAAGTCATCACAGCTGCGAAAGAGTGAAACCATTAAGTCTATCGACATATTCAGTAGCAAGATTTTAGTGATCGAAAGATTCTATTTGAGCATTAAGAAGTGTTGGAAGTATGTATTTTACGCAACGTGCTTTGTTGCTGGATGTTCGTAGAGGATACATGCTTCAACTAAGTCAAGATAATCGCCATAATTCCTTGTTTGTAAATATATTGATCTTTATACATGCTCTGCGGTCCATAGATACTCTCGTCACCAATAGGCAGATGCAAAATGTATTGGCAAGACGTATGTTGATGGAATTACTGGTGGTAGTGATCTTAAAGGAATCCAACCCAAAAATATAGTGGAATGTATTAAGGCAGTACATGGATTTGACATTGGTTATACGAAGGCGATAGAGACTTGGCATATGCATGAGAAATGGTTGGAGGCACTCATGCCAGTGACTATCAAGACTTGCCTTCGTATCTATTCAGAATAAAGAAGGTCAATCCAGGTACAATAACAAAGCTTGAATGTAATGCTCAGCATAGGTTTATGTATTTGTTCATTGCTTTTTGTGTATGTATCAATGGCTTTCAGTTCATGAGTAGGGTTATTGTTGTAGATGGAGCACATATAAGTGATAAGTTCAGATGTTTTATGTTAGTGGCTGTATGTCAAGATGGAATTAGGGATATATATCCTATATATTTTGAGATTGTAAAAGAAGAGGATGCAGCTACATGGGAATGGTTTTTTACTCAGCTGCGTGGTGTGATGGTGATGGTAAAAAATTGGCTTTCATCTCTTACCAATGACCATCAATAGCCAATGATTTTGAGAATTTTTTCCCTGAAGCTGATAGGGGCATATTACCCTCTCCTAGAGTATTTTTAATTTCGAATAAAATAAACCATGTAAGGATTTATTCTGCAAAGAGTCTATTCTGCAAAGTGCTGCCCTCTTTGAAGATTGGGACAAATAATTTGTATTTTAACTAAGTGTTGGATGTTCGATGAGTACTTAGAACAATTGTGGATTAGGCTGAACGACAGTAAGTTGATCATGGGTGATCAGGGCCTAACTAAAAAAAAGAACAAAACCACAAAGTTAACATTACCTTTTTAATTAAAATTTAAATAAGAAAACAATATAAGATTATCTATGTATATTTTCATAAAAATATAATAGTAACTATTAAATTTTTTAAAACATATTTTATCAAATAAGGATATTTCGATAATTTCAACAAATGCTATTTTTATTAAAAATATACGGCGATACTTAACTGCTCTTATTTTCATTCTAAGAGTTTTTCGTTAGTCATATAATAATATATATGTTATGTTTCCGATATTATTGTATGTTTATTTTGCACATGTGTATGTCCTATATACTCTTCTTCACTTAATTAGAAAGAACATGCTCTTCAACCCTTTATCACCTTCCTGCAGACCACTTAAGTCCCCAACCCCCCAACACTTTACACAAGGTGGCAGTTAACATAAGGTGGCTATTTCATGACATAGGACCATTTATACAAAGAAATCTAAAGGGAAAATATTTATCTCCACCATTTTATAAAATACATTTTAAATTTCTTTATACAATAGTAACTTATAAATATTTTTTTAACTTCTAACTCAAAATTGTTTTCCAAGTTGCATTACAACCCTTAATTATCAATTTAAACAAAGACTTCAGAAAAGACAAACATAAAACAAAGACTTCATATAATACAATTTAAACAAAGACATAATAAAATACAACCTAAAATTAACAAAGACTTCATATAATATAATTTAAACAAAGACATAATAAAATACAACCTAAAGTTAACAAAGACTTCATATAATACAATTTAAACAAAGACTTAATAAAATACAACATAAAACAAAGACTTCATACAATAATACGACTTGAGAACAAACAGTTAGTTTATCCCTTATAATAATTAAAATGAAAAAAATAGTTTAACCTATGATAAATAAATAATTAATATAAAATTCGGTGTTGCAATAAAACTCACACAACCGTTTTAACGTACTTTCTACAATACTGTTTATAACACTTAACTTTTGGGGGTTTTGATTCCCAGATTACACTTTTTTGTAATTTAAATATGCAAATCCTATTGGAGGTTTCAGCATGCTGCAGCTATAGCCGTCCGGTCTCATGAATCATGGGAAAAGATATCCAAGGTGATGTGGTGCAGGTAGAACCGTTCATCGTAGATCCATAGATTTCAGGGAGAACTACGATCGTGCGGCCATCTGTGAAAATTTGCAAGTAGATCATATTTTTAATAGGATAGTATCAAATATAAATGATGATGATGTAATATCCTTGAAAGTGTTTTAAAAATAACTTTGATTCAGCTTATAAATTAGAAGTTCTAGCAAATGAATACTTTTTCATGGTTCATTAACATAATTTGAACAAAAACTTAAAGTAAAATGAATAATTGTTTTTGTCACAAGATGTTTCATTAACAAGGAAAGGAACAAATGTCTTACACATGGAACCGGTAAAAGAAAACTATTCTGAGTGTATAGCCGACAAGCCAAAGAAAACTTCAAGAAAAAAAGAAAACAAACAAAATCCCAAACAAGCGAAACTAAGAAAACAACGAGAAACAAGGCTAAGAGGAATCAGAATTAGCGAGATCAAAATATTCACAAATAGCTTATATGATCTTTGAAGCAAGTATCTGATGATATTAAATAATATTGTAGGATCCAAATCACCTAATGTACTGAAGAGCGAGGATATGGGCATCTCCTAGACACTATTTCCAAAGTGATTTCACACATGTTATCTCTACAAGCACTTTCACTAAAAAAATGTAACATGACATAATAGAAATGATGACAAAGTTTATGGTTAAATGTGACATTAACAATAACATTTAAAGGTGATTTATATTTTTTGGTAAACATTTAGAATATGATAATAACTTATACATCATTATTAAAGTAAACATATTTCAAATATGACTTTAAATAATATAATAAAAAATATAACAATATTCTACAAATTTTGAATTATTATTAATTTTATTTCTTATAGTTATAAAATTTTATAACTAAACATCTTTTGATAATTTTTTATAATTCTATTCTTAAATATAATTTAAAATAAAAAAATATTTTGTTTTATATTATTTTTCTGTTTAATTAAATAAAAATATATATTAAAAATATTCATAAGAAAATAATAAAATATTCAAAAACAATAAGTTTAACTATTATTTAAATTTAAAACTTTTACTAGTGCACGAGGTGAAGGAAAATAGCTGGTGTCCAATAAAACACCAAGTGGGGAGCCAGTACTGCATCACCTAACCATTCACGCGAGATTAATAATTAAGAGCATTAGAATAGTCTTGTAGTCATCTCTTGACCAAAGTCAAATTCTACACCTAACAAACTTAATACAAAGACTTCACACAAATACAAATTTAAACAAAAAGCATTGTTAACTTCTGAAAAATGATATTTTCCATGTTTCCATAAATATACCTCACACAATGATATTTTTAATCAGAACTAAACACAATTGATTTAAAAGTCAATTTTTACAATTATTTACCATAATAAGTTAGAATTAGTAAAAGAAACTTAAATTTACAAAATTATAAGATTAGATTTTCATAAATTGGGACCTCAAAAAGTCAAAACTAACTAAGTACTCTTTTTCATTCACATACGACGTTTAAAAAATTCATTTTTCAGTTAAAATAGGAAAAATATGATTTCTACTTAAAGAAAGACTAGTCATATGGTCATTGTAGGAGATAAGATCAACACATCTCTTTTGTCTAATCCAAATCGGATTTGCTCCAATAAACTTGCAGAAGCCACACAAAATAAACCTACTAAGAGAAAGGTCTAAAAGAAGTCTAAATGCAAAAGCATGTCCAACACGCCAAGGAATGTTAAAACACACAACACCGGACTCCAAATTATTCCCTTTGGCACAAGAAGAAAAACATATCGACTTGAATGTAGCAGTTTGCAATGATGACTGGTTAAACCTATCATTCAAATAATTCTTTAGCTCGAAAGCAAGATTAGTTAAAATGATTACCTATCAATAAACACATGTCCGGATACCTGTCCCAAGCTACAGTATAGGGCTTCTTAGACTATAAATAGGCCTTCCCAATGCCAAAGAAACACAATCCGACCAAGAAGAAAACACTACCGACCTAGATTTACCTTGAGAGAGAAAGAGTCTCTCATTGAGTTTGGCACATTTCCGACCTATAATTAGCTGTTAGCTTGATATTCGGGTCCGAGTGTTGTAGGCTGGAAAGCGAGGGTGGTGTGATGGGCGATGAGATGGTAATGATCGAGAAATCGATAGAGGTGGTGCTGGTCGATGGAGTTGCTACTGTTCTATTCCGTCCAAGACAACCTGAAACAAGATAGAATAGTAAGGTAATGATATGATAAACAAAATAAGAACAAAGGAAATAAAAGAGATAAGGGATGGAATGGTCGATGGATTGAAGGTTGAGTATGGATGGATGGATGGATGGATGGATAGATATTGCTGGATGGATGGCGATTGACTCTCTCAATCCGTGGGTGTTGATTGATTCTCTCAATCTGTGTCTCAAGGCTTCTGAATCTCTCAAGGAACCTATGAACCACAAACTCTTATAGTCTCCTAATGTATCTCACACCTAGAAACTAAAGAACAACTCAAAAACAACTTTTTGAAAGAAATACTCTTGGTACTTAATGCGGTCATCAAATCAGTAGCTGAATCAGAGGCCAACCAGTTGCACCAATCAGTCAACCAAAGGACCAGCCAGGACATGTGTGCAGTCAAAACACCATATCTCTTCAACCCAGAGGACTTTTGCCATGAAACCAATTTTAATGCATTCTACACTCAAGAAGGAGTCATCCCCAATTGGAATCATTGTCAAAGCTATTCGGAGCAGGAGTGTTTTCTTATCATCTAGGAAGTATATCCAAGGGTCCAGGAGGAGTAGAAGTGTTCTTACCATGGACCAAGAAGCATAGGATCAGGAGGATCTATTTCTGGCCACACTTACCTTATTTGGAGTCTCAAGAATTCAAACTCCAACAGCTATATTCCTCTCAGCTTATGCACAAGTTAAGCACCCTCCAATACATCCAGAAGGTTCCCAGGAAGCTATCTTACCCCCTTAAATCGTCCAGATTCAAAGATTTTCAAGCCAAGACCAAATCCCAAAGTTATCTCTCTAAAGACCTTATTTCGATCTTCATCAGCACCATTTAAGCCTTTTGCTTTATTTTGTTTCCTTTTGCTTCATATGACCGTTTGGTATTTGTCTAATGTCGTGCCCTATATAAGCACACTCATTTGTACATTTTAGAACCACCTTTCAATCAATAAAATTCAGTACCAAGAGTATTTTCGATCAAAGAGTGTTCTTTGAGTTATTCTTTAGTTTCTAGGTGTGAGATACATTAGGAGACTATAGAGATCGTGGTTCATAGGTTCCTTGAGAGTTTCAGAAGCCTTGAGACACAGATTGAGAGAGTTAATCATCACCCACGGATTGAGAGAGTCAATCGCCATCCATCCAGCATCATCGATCCATCCATCCGCCATATTCTACCTTCACTCCATTAATCATTCCATCCCTTATCCCTTTTATTTCTTTTGTTATTATTTTGTTTATCATATCATTTTCCTTACTATTCTATCTTGTTTCAGGTTATCTTGGACGGAATAGAGCAGTAACAACTCCATCGACCAGCACCATCTTTATCGGTTTCTCGGTCATTAAAATCTCATCGCCCATCACACCACCCTCGCTTCCCAGCCTGTAACAGTACTGATTTTTATTGATTGAAAGGTAACTCTAAAATGTACAAATGGGTCTGCTTATATAGTGCACGACCTTAGACAGAGACCAAACGGTCATATGAAGCAAAAGGAAACAAAATTAAACCAAAAGGCTTAAATGGTGCTGATCAAGATCGAAATAAGGTCTTTAGAGAGATATCTTGGGGATTTGGTCTTAGCCGGAGGTTCTTTGAATCTGGACGGTTAAAGGGGGTAAGAGAGCTTCCTGGTAACCTTATGGATGCATTGGAGGGTGCTTAACTCGTTCATAAGCTGAGAGGAATATAGCTGTTGGAGTTTTGAATTCTTGAGACTCCAAATAAGGTAAGTGTAACCAGAAATAGATCCTCCTGATCCTATGCTTCTTGGTCCATGGTAAGAACACTTCTACTCCTCCTGGACCCTTGGATATACTTCCTAGATGATAATAGAAAACTCCTGGTCGCCATGATTCGGTTTGGCTAAGATTGAACCGGCTAGCTCCCAATTGAGGCAAGTGTAGCACTTGTTAGGCCGGTTCTGGAGATTGGATCATAACTTCATAATTCCATTAACATTTCTCCTCATTATGGGCTTGTTGGAAAGATAAGAGATCCATATTGAATTCCATGAGTTTGTTTGGGTCGGATACCTTCTTCCTTGGGCTTGAAACAACTTCTAAACTTGAATACTCGCAGATGAACGGGATGAAGAACCTCCGGTTTGTAAAATTCATATCTTCCTGGTACGAATAGCTTTGATGATGATTAAAAGTGGGGTTGGCTCCTTCTTGATTTTTTAATGCTTTAAAATTAGTTTCATTGCAAAAGTCCACCGGGTTGAAGAGATATGGTGTTTTTTACTGAATGCATGTCCTGGTTGGTCCTTTGGTTGACTGATTGGTGCAACTAGTTGGCCTCTGGTTCAGCTACTGGTTTGATGGCCGCATCATACCCTCCCCCTTGAAAAGGATTCGATCTTGAAACTGGATAACCTGCACCAATACAGAGCAAGTCAGGTTTCATCCTCCTTTGAGACTCTAGGGACTTACCTTGGTATTTTATCGGTTTACTCTTTGGTGGCACATCTGGTGGTTCTTCTTTCAGTAGGAACGACAGGACTACTCCTCGGTTTTGGCATGGAACTCTTATGGATGGTGTTTTATCTTCTGGATCGTCTGGAATCAAGATGTTTCTGATGACAACTTCTTGTTTCCTTTTCTCTCTTAAGCACCTTGTGATCTCCTTGTGTGGATCATCCATGTTGTCCTTATCCTCCGTTCCTGAAATAAAATCAACACTTCTGGCAGGAAAAAAATGCATTATATCTATTCTTGGGTTTTTATAAATAGGACAAGTAAGGTTTAGATTTACGCAAATAGTTTCAGCAAGTGGAAGAATGGTTGGCTCTTTGGCAGCTTGTGTGCTTTCATTGTCTCTTCCTTCTAACATCAGAACTGGTCTCCTTTTAATTTGGCCTGTGAAAACATAAACACACAATTTAGTTCCACTGATTGTATCTTGGTCTTGGATCATACATTGTATAGTGCTGGTCGGATTGGGCAGTGTGGATGCCTCAGAATTGATCTCCTTAGGCAACATGAATTGCCTTATGTCTTGAGCTTTATTCTGGTCCATCACAAGAGTTTCTCCTGGTGGCTCCTTTTTAATGGACTCATGCTCCTTAGGACCTGCAGTAACACATTTTAGCATAGACAAGTGCATTATACAAGCATTGGGAACCAACAAATCAGATTGAATTAAACTATCACTGATTTTGATATTTAATTTTTCTCTCCTAGTGATGTTTCATTCAAAGTTTTCTTAGATGGACAAACAGAACCAAAGTTCCCACGCTTATGGCATCTATAACAAGTTGGGTTCTTAGGTTTCATAAGGTCAGAAGACTTACCTTGGTTTGATGTGTTCTCCTCCTTGGGGTTTAATGTCTCCTTGAGTCTTTTACACATCTCTTGTAACTTTTGCAGCTCAGGTAGGGGTGTGGTGATTGGCTCTGGCTGAACCTGGTTTGATTAACCCAACTTCTTAAGCTCTTCTTGGTGTGTAGGTACACTAGAGGATATCTTCTTGGGTTCATGGTCATGAGCCTTCTTTGGTTTAGGACAGTATGCGGTTTTGGTGTAGACATCATTTCCTTGGTGTTGCTTGACAATGGAACTTTGATGTGGCATCCACTTGGTCTTGATACTTCTCTGCAAACTCCTTATACATCCTAAACTTAAGGTCTTTCCAGTCAACCACAGGTTGGTTGTAGATGTTTGGGCTGCTCTCCTTTAGCCACCACTTGTAAGCATTCCTCGTGAAGGCTTGGACAGCTTGTGATAGCTTCTTTTCTTTGGGAATGTTGTTGGACCGCAGCCACTTCTCCATGTTCATTTCCCATCTCAAATACACTTCAGGGTTCTTGCTGGAACCTGAAAACACTAGAGTATTGGATGTGTAAGCAGAAGTTTTGCCTTACTTCTTTCCTTTGGCCGGCTGGTGTATGTTGAGCTCTCTTGATTCTGGTGGGCTTAGGTTGAGATGGTACTCTATATGGGACACGTCCATAGTCTAATGCCGTCTCAGGTATCTTTTTGAAGTTGTAGTCTTCATAAAATTCGTCCTCCTCTTCCTCACCATAATCTGGCCATGGACAGCTTGGTCTTGACCATGATTGTTTGATTGGTGTGTCCTCTTCACACCATCTACTATTGGGCCTGGTGAAACTCTGCTCAAGAGGCTCTGGTTCATCTCTAGTCTCCTCATTAGGGCGTCCATAACTGATTTCAGAATCAGTCTCATAAGAAGAGTGGTACACTTGGTCTTCTCCTTCATCACTTAAGTGATCCGGTTCTTCTCCCCAATTTATTTCTGAGGTATTGATCTCACTTAAATCATCTTCTTCATACCCCATAGACTTGACTTGATGTACCTTGCAAGATAAATAAATCAAACTCGTGCCTTAGGTATCTGATAAATCAAATGAACTATGATAATGCAACTTATGCTAAACCGATAATTATGCAAATAATGGACTAAGTTGAATAATTTTTTTTTTGAATGCAAAGTTATATGCACGAAATAAATCAGAATGATATGGAATTATGCAAGTGGTAATAAGCAAGAATACTAAGAAACAAATGCAGTGACAATATTTTTTTTTTGAATTTTCTTGAATGCAAATGATTTTAACCAACAATATGCAAATGGTGTAAACTATGCATTTGTTTTTTTTATGCAAGCACGAATAAATCATCATGGGGGTGCTTTTAAAAAATGTCAAGAAAATGTAATGAAAAGCTATCAATGCTTTTTTTTAAAAAGTTTTTAGTTATAAGAATGCAATAAACCGAAAAAGGAAACAAGGGAATAAACTAAATGCAAAGATCTCAAGTATGGCAATGGGAGCTGGAGAAATGAATGCAAACAAATAGACTAAATTTCAAATGAATTTCTTGGATCAAACAACTCAACTTCTTCTTCTTTAGTTTTCTTTTTATCAAGAACACAAAAATGCCAGAAATAAAAACTAGAAACAACTGATAGTTTTTATGGGCTTTCGATTTTATAAAATGCAAACTAAGCAAGAATGAAACTAAAAGATGATAGAGAGGAATTATAACCTGGGTCAGGAGCTTTTAAAGCTCTGATACCAAATGTTGCAGGCTGGGAAGCGAGGGTGGTGTGATGGGCGATGAGATGGTAATGATCGAGAAATCGATAGAGGTGGTGCTGGTCGATGGAGTTGCTACTGTTCTATTCTGTCCAAGACAACCTGAAACAAGATAGAATAGTAAGGTAATGATATGATAAACAAAATAAGAAGAAAGGAAATAAAAGAGATAAGGGATGGACCGGTCGATGGATTGAAGGTTGAGTATGGATGGATGGATGGATTGATATTGCTGGATGGATGGCGATTGAATCTCTCAATCCGTGGGTGTTGATTGACTCTATGAATCTGTGTCTCAAGGCTTCTGAATCTCTCAAGGAACCTATGAACCACGAACTCTTATAGTCTCCTAATGTATCTCACACCTAGAAACTAAAGAACAACTCAAAGACAACTCTTTGAAAGAAATACTCTTGGTACTGATTTTTATTGATTGAAAGGTAACTCTAAAATGTACAAATAGGTCTGCTTATATAGTGCACGACCTTAGACAGAGACCAAACGGTCATATAAAGCAAAAGGAAACAAAATTAAACAAAAGGCTTAAATGGTGATGATCAAGATCGAAATAAGGTCTTTAGAGAGATATCTTGGGGATTTGGTCTTGGCTGGAGGTTCTTTGAATCTGGACGGTTTAAGAGGATAAGAGAGCTTCCTTGGAACCTTCTGGATGCATTGGAGGGTGCTTAACTCGTTCATAAGCTGAGAGGAATATAGCTGTTGGAGTTTGAATTCTTGAGACTCCAAATAAGGTAAGTGTAACCAGAAATAGATCCTCCTGATCCTATGCTTCTTGGTCCATGGTAATAACACTTCTACTCCTCCAGGACCCTTGGATATACTTCCTATATTATAATAAAACACTCCTGGTCGCCATGATTCGGTTTGACTAAGATTGAACCGGCTAGCTCCCAATTGAGGCAAGTGTAGCACTGGTTTGGCCGGTTCTGGAGATTGGATCATAACTTCATAATTTCGTGACCATTTCTCCTCATTATGGGCTTGTTGGAAAGCTAAGAGATCCATCTTGAATTCCATGAGTTTATTTGGGTCGGATACCTTCTTCCTTGGGCTTGAAACAACTTCTAAACTTGGATACTCGCAGATGTACGGGCTGATGAACCTCCAGTTTGTAAAATTTATATCTTCCTGGTCCGAATAGATTTGACGATGATTCCAAGTAGGGTTGACTCCATCTTGCGTGTAGAATGCATCAAAATTAGTTTCATGGTAAAATTCTTTCGGGTGAAGAGATATGGTGTTTTTACTGCACACATGTCCTGGCTGGTTCTTTGGTTGACTGA
>CAJHQP010011138.1:0-16156 GCA_905132765.1 Moricandia arvensis
AAATAAGCTCTATATGTGTTGTAAAATTGATTCTGAATCAATTAAGTTGAAATAAACCTCCTCTTTACTTGTTTACTCTCTCTCTCTCTTCTCTCACGGATTTTCTCCATTCTCTCTCTTGTTCTTGCTGTTCTTGAGTGTTCTTCACCATATTCTTAATAAACTTTCATTCCATCCTCAGGTTCATTTCCCCCTTCATGATCATGGTGGGTTTGATCTTCAGCTTCATTAGGTTCTTCTTGTCTTCTTTGATCCTGGGTTGTATTGATCCCAAGACCTTCAAGAATGATCCGGAGACTAGCAGCCTTATCAGAAGCTTGGGATAGATCCTTCAAATCATCCCAACTCTTCTCTTCATAGTACCCTCTTGACTCCACAAACTTTACATCTCTGGACACCAGAACTCTCCTCGTCTTTGGATCAAAACATTTGTACCCCTTCTGTGTTGTTGAATACCCCAAGAACATGGCTCTTGTACTCTTTGGTTCCAGCTTGTTCCTCATCTCCCCGGGAACCAGAACAAAGCAAAGACACCCGAACACCCTTAGATGACTTAAGACTGGCTTCTCGTTATTTAGAACTTCAAATGGAGCTTTGTCATCCAGAACTCTGGTGGGTGTCTTGTTGATCAGATAGCAGGCAGTCATCACAGCATCACTCTAAAACCTTTTGGGAACGTTTGACTGGAACATGATTGACCTAGCCACCTCCATAAGATGCCTGTTCTTCCTTTCAGCAACTCCATTTTGCTGGGGTGTGTAAAGACAGCTGGTTTGATGAAGGATCCCATGTTGAGCTAGATGTTGCTTGAATGCCAAGCTCGTATACTCCCCACCATTATCTGACCTGAAAATCTTAATCTTGGCATGGTAGTGGTTAA
The DNA here is from genome assembly GCA_905132765.1 of Moricandia arvensis. NCBI lineage: Eukaryota > Viridiplantae > Streptophyta > Magnoliopsida > Brassicales > Brassicaceae > Moricandia > Moricandia arvensis. The sequence goes on from CAJHQP010011138.1 coordinate 881, forward strand.
TCACATACGACTGAAAGTTTCTAAATGCATCAAGAACTCTATCCTTAGTTTGAATCAGTGTTATCCAGGTGTATTTTGATTTTTCATCAATGAAAGTTACAAAATATCTATAATTATCTCTAGGTAAACAAGGAGCAGTCCAAACAACTGAATGCACAAGATCAAAACACTTTTCATAAAGAGTATTAGACTTTGGAAAAACTGCCTTACAATGTTTACCCAAGATACATGCTTCACATTCATTATTCTTATACATGACACTTGGTAACATTAAACTTAGGGCTCTAACATGTGGGTGACCTACTCTAGCATGCCACAATGCATCATTATTCAACACAGAAGTAGAACTAAACGAGTATTTAACATCAGAACGAGGGGCAATGTCTTCAAGCATATAAAGATCTCCTTTGGTTACTCCCTTTCCGATCAACTTATGGCTCTCAATATCCTGAAACTTCACATCATTAGGACTGAATATGACATTACAATGCAGATCAGTGGTGCATCTCTTAACTGATAACAAATTAGAAGTGAACTCAGGCATATAAAACGCTTTAGACTCCTTATCAAATAGATTCAACTTGCCAATTCCTCTTATTGCTATCCTATCACCATTAGCAATCATTACATGACCATGAGCCGGTTCTATGTCCTTTATCAGTTTATCATCACTAATCATATGGTGAGAGGCTCCTGAATCAACTACAAGCGGTTTACTAGTGTTATAAGCATGATAGGAACTAGGCGAGTTCTGTTCTAAATGATCAATGTCTTAAGCAGTCTAGATGCATCCTTATGAGAGTCATTTTCATCTTTTAAGTGATCAGGGATACTAGACAACCTATAAGCAGCATAGGAATACCCTAGAGGGTTACCGGATACATTACCATTCTCCTTGAGAGCTTTGATGAGGGCATCAATGTCTGACCTCCTGATCAGCTCATGATCCATGCTCTTCAAGGGAGTGTGTTGAGAAGTCAAGGCCTTTCCTTCCCCTTCACGAGTGGTTGAACCTGCTCCAGCTGAACCACCAGCTTCACTTGCCTCGGTTGAAAGGTGGGCTCTTGCATCACGTTCCTTCATGAACTTTGCTGGTTTGAGATGAGGGTGGAGTATCCAGCACTGGCTCCTCTTATGACCCGGCTTCTTTCAGTGATCACAGTTGCCTCCAAACCTCCTATCTTCACCACCTCTTCTCTCATCAGGTCTGAACATGGCTCTGTTAGCCTGAACAGCCTCGGCTTTATTGGCCAGGGAAAGCTCCCCCTTTCCACCAAACAACCCCAAGGACCCTTCCTCCTTCTGGATCTGAGCACACACTTCCTCCAAGGTTGGAAGCTTTGGTGACCTGAGTATGTGCTAAATCACATCGTTGAAGGCCGGATTCAGAGTCAACATCAACCCAAACACCTGATCTTGTTCACGCCTCTCCATGAGAGTATCTTGATCTGTTGTGTTGGGTCTAAGCATCTCTAGTTCGGACCAAAGTGCCCTGAACTTACCCAAGTGTTTGGTAAACTCAACATCTTCTTGAGCAAGAGTGTTTATGGCTCTCTTGAGCTCAAACACTCGGCTCAGATTGGATGTGTTACCATAGATCTTCTGGAGAGTCTCCCACAGGTCCTTTGGAGTCTCGCAGTAGCTGTAAGCTTCTAGGATGGGTGGATCTAGAGAGCCTTGAATCATGGTTTGCACCATCATGTCATCTTGGATCCACTTCTGTTGAGCAGCTAAAGCAGCCTTCTTTGCACCTTCTTCCTCACTAGTAACTGATTTTGGAGCTTCATCAGTGATATGACTCCACAAACCCTTGCTCCCAACCGCAGTCTTCACAAGCCGAGACCACAACAGGTAGTTTCCACCACCTTTAAGAGTAACCGGAACCGCTAACATCACCTTGCTTCCTTCCATCTTCTAAACGAACCTCAAGAACCCAGAAAGCTTGAACCTTTGAACTCGAAATGAAGCTGAAGATAGTAGACCTAAACACCAGGATGTAACGAACCTGGCTCTGATACCATGAGATTTTGAGAGAATGAGAGTAGAGTAACCGAGATAATAAGAGAAAGAGTGAAAGATTGAGAGATTAGAAGAGAGTTTACTCGATGTTCATGATGAACTCGAGAGAGAGAGTAGAGAGAACCACAAGAGAAAGAAATGATTTGCTTGATTGATTATTAAGAGAGGAGTTACAAATATATAGGCCGAGCTTTAGGGTTACAACGGATACATAAAGTAAAGGCAAAGGAGTGGGAGACGTGGCCGGTCAAGGGAAGAGGCGCGCCTGGTTTGAACGAGTGGCTGAGGGTGCGAGATGCTTTTGGCATCTTGACCAGATGCCTTCTCCTTTCCAGCCTTGGACAGGCTGTCTTGGTCAAGCTTGACCCCTTATCCGCGAGCCACTTCTTTACCGAGTTACCAACCAGTTAACCTTCTCCCTTTTCACCCACCAAGGTTATCTCCTTCCTTCTGCCTTGCGACTCAAGTTTCAGCCATGGATGTACGGACCATGAGTTGTACGGATCCGTACATTTTGACCCGGAATTTGCACAAGACCAAAATGTGATTTTGGTCGAGTTTAAAATCATTTGGGTCGAGTGGTCCGTACGGTCAGCCGTACAGTCCGTACCGTCCGTACACTTGACCCGGAATTTGCACATCCTCCCTTTTGATCCCAAACTCCATCCTAAACCCTTTAACCTCCTCTCTTTATTACCTCAGATCAACAACCAGTACCTGATACATCATTCCACAAGTGTATCAGTTCTCAAGAGATAAACTTAACATGAATGTATATAAAGATAAGTTCAGGTTTACTCCCTTGTCTAAATGGTTGCTCTTCACATGCCACTTGAACCCCTCACTGCTGGAACTCCTTTTGGATCACTTAAGCACTTCAACACTCCCCCTCAAGGTTGAGACCTCTTTAAAGGAACAAGCTTGGACGGTTTGAAGCTTAATGATCCGGCATGAACAAACCATTGCAACCTTCCTTCATCAATCGCCAACTTAATGGACTGCTGGTTGATTCATCAGCTATCTCTTCAACCACCTCACTCTAGAAGCCGCATTGATAGAGTAGCCTTCTTCATACCAGCCAAGACTGCTCTGAACAGTCTCTTGACTAAGCATGCCACTGCCTAGACCCGGTTGGCTCCTTCTTCAGTTTGCTTGCAATGGTAAGGAGGAACATAGGTCACTGTACTTAGGATATTCGGGTCGCTCACTTAACTCCCCTCCTCAAGCTTGGATTGAGTCTACGTCCAAGCTTGAAGTGAGCAGTATAGAGCTTTAAGATCAGGAGTGCAACATCCCAAGGACTGCACCTACAACCACTGATCAACCCTTTCCTTTCAGTACCAATGCCTTAAGGTCACCAGTCTCCTCAAGACTTAGGTGATGACCTCGCCTTGTGTGTCCACCCACACAGACCAGCGACCACTCTCCATTGCTCTAACAATGGGCACTGCCTTCCTCTTGAACCCGGATTGATGATGGACTGGAAAACCTCCTGAAACATCACTTAAACTCCAAGCAAGATAAGACACAAGCATTGGGATCAAACCTTGACTAATCATCAAGTTTGATCACCAATGTCACAAGGTCTACAACAGATTAAACTAGACATTATCAAGTTCTAAGCTTTGCAAGCAACCTCTCTAAGCACAAGCAAGATCATTTCAGATTCAAGACAAGCTACTTAGGCATTTTTAAAGCTCCTTAATCTGCATCTGACATGAATCTTGATGCATCAATTTAAGGCAGCAACAAGGATGATAATATGCAATAACCTTAATCAGTCTCTAACTCATGAATGCAACCGGTTTAGACAGAAACTATTAAGCATCAACACACATTCATTTAGAGCTGGATTAAGCATCATTATCATCACACAACATCAGTCTCTATGCAACAACCTTAGGCGATTTCATTTCATGACAGCAAGCAGGTTTAGACATACTACTAACTCCCTAACAAGCTTCACTAGAATCAGGTTAAGCATATTCTCAAACACCAAGCAAGTCTATTTAAGCATCCTGGACATATTCTCAGGTTATTCAACTCAACACAACACACAACCAGTCATTATCACACTCAATATCAAGAAGGGACAGTAATAGCTTACAGTCAAGGAACCAGATTGATTCCTTGAACCTCCAATGGCATAAAGGTCATGACTTTACTGGATCTGAGAGTCTGGATCGTCACCCACCTCCTTCTCCTTCAGTCTAGGACCACCTTCTTGTATCTCCATCTCAAAAGGCCCCTCCTTTCTTCATATTATCAGCTCGCCCTTCTGGATGATCTTCTTTGGAACCCGGATGAACATGACTCTTAAACAAGATAGATCTGTGTAAGGTTCATGACGCCTCTCCATCCACCTTTGCTTCCAACGAGTCTTCTTCATCTGCTACAGACAGGAACAGCTGAGAGATAAGGAGAACACTCCACGGATTCAAGCTTCTTCTTTTTATTGAGATGAAGAACCAGAAGAGATTGAGAGACACTGATCAGCATGGACAAATTGGAGAAGGAACTTAGAGACTTGAGGAACAAGGCATTCCGTACAAGACTTGGAACTCAAGTCATCCAAGAGAAGACCTAGCTTGACTTGGAAGACAAGGCAAGTCTCACTCACTTGCCAACCTTACTCACGTGGGAGGAGTGCTCTCTGTACCAAGTTTGAATTCAAAATAGGAGAAATCACATGATTCAAATCAGGCAAGAGTGGACTGTTAGGAGAGGTCACTCTCAGCATCAGGAATCTCGACCAGAGAGGACCAGGACCACTTGCATTAGTTTATTGTTTCTCTTTTGTTTGTTTCTAAATGTCACTGTCCTCTCTCTCTCTCTGGTTCCCTATAAAACAATGTAGTAGTCAGAATGAATTAATTAAAGAGAAAGAAACCTCCTCTTTACTTGTTTACTCTCTCTCTCTCTTCTCTCACGAAAATACTCTCCTCCTCTCTCTTTCATCAAGTGTTCTTCATGTTCTAGCTGTTCTTCAGCTCATTCTCTCTTAAACTCTCTTAAACTTACATGGTATCAGAGCAACTCAAGCTCCTAAACCTCTATTCTTCTTCCGCAATACACTCTTCTTCATCTTCTCTCAAGTTTCCAGCAAAACCTAAACTATTATCCAGTGGATAATAGCAGGGGTCCTCTGTTTTTCCTCTGTTTTTCCTCTGTTTTCCTCTGTTTTTCCTCTGTTTTTGGTTGTGTTCTCCTCCTTGTTCTTGTTTCTCTGGGTATATCATTCAGATTCCTGGAGAATACAAGTTTTTCTTGAGGTTCTTTCATTTCCATTTTGCCAAACTCCCAAACTTTTCAGAAACACTCTATTACCCAACGGTCCATAGCATCCAAGATGGAGCAAAACAAGGCTGTTGTGGTTCCAGTAACCTTGAAAGGGTTAAACTACCTTCTCTGGTCAAGACTTGTGAACACTGCTCTTGGAGGTCGTGGCTTATGGAGTCATGTGACAGAAGGTCAAGCCCCAAAGCTGGTAACACAAGGTGAAGATGGCCAAGAGGTTGTAGCTGTTGATGAAACCAAATGGGTTCAAGAAGACTTTCTGGTGCTGTCAGCCATCCAAAACTCTCTTGACCCAAGTATCCTAGAGGCATATTCCTACTGTGAAACCTCTAAGGAACTGTGGGATACTCTGTATAAGGTGTATGGGAATGTCTCCAACCTTAGCAGAGTCTTTGAAGTGAAGAGAGCCATCAACTCTCTCAAGCAAGAAGACATGGACTTCAATCAGTTCTTTGGGAAGTTCAGGTCACTGTGGGCTGAGTTTGAAATGCTCAGACCAAGTACAACTGATCCAGTGGTGTTAAATGAAAGGCGTGAGCAAGACAAGGTCTTTGGACTGCTCCTGACCCTTAACCCTTGCTACAATGATTTGATTAAGCACATACTCAGAGCAGAGAAGCTACCATCCCTGGATGAAGTGTGTGCTCAAATCCAGAGGGAACAAGGATCAGTGGGTTTGTTTGAAGGAAAGGGAGAGCTTACCATGGCAAACAAGGTGGAAGTAGCAGTGGCTAACAAGGGATACTACAAGCAGGATGATAGGAAGGTGTGGGTGTGTGATCATTGCAAGAAGAAAGGCCACATGAAGGACAAGTGCTGGATCCTTCACCCTCACCTCAAACCTGCCAAGTTCAAAGAGTCAAGGAGTCAGTACATGGATGCAAGAGCACACTTCTCCTCAGACACGCCAGAACCATCCACACCATCTATGTGCTCAACCTTGTGCTCTCATGTTGGTTCAAATGCAGCTAGTGAAGCCAAAACCATGGCGACAAGTGCTCTGTCTACCTTGAGGACCACTCAGGATGAGACTATCAAGAGGTCAGACCTTGATGCTCTCATAAAAGCCCTCAAGGAGAACTCTGGTATTGTTCTTGGAACCTCTTTAAATGCATTACACACTATTGGTCAGAATCCTAAACCACTAGTGATAGATTCAGGGGCTTCTCACCACATGATTAGTGATGCTAGTCTAATCAGTAACATAGAACCTGCCTTAGGTAATGTGATGATAGCTAATGGTGAGAAAGTACCCATTAAAGGTATAGGGAACTTGAAACTGTTTAACAAAGATTCAAAGGCATTTTACATGCCCACATTCACCTCCAATTTGCTATCTGTTAAAAAGGCTACCAGTGATCTGAATTGCCTTGCTATTTTTAGTCCTAATGATGTCTACTTTCAGGATATTGAGACCAGTAGTTTACTTGGCAAAGGTGTGACCAAGGAGGGCTTGTATCTGCTTGAAGACACCAAATGCTTGTCTGATTTATCTTATGCTTTTAGTTCATCTCCTGTTTTACCTAAAGATGTAATGTGGCATGCTAGACTAAGACACCCTCATTCACGTGCACTGAGCTTGATGTTGCCTAGTATTTCCTTTAAGAATGATAGTTGTGAGGCTTGTATTCTTGGCAAACATTGCAAATCCGTTTTCCCTAAATCAGTAACTATGTATGAAAGTTGCTTTGATCTCATTCACTCTGATGTTTGGACTGCACCATGTTTATCAAGAGAAAACCATAAGTATTTTGTGACATTTATAGATGAGAAATCGAAATATACTTGGTTAACCTTGCTTTAATCAAATAATAGGGTGTTAGAAGCTCTTATAAACTTTCAAAACTACATTACTAACCATTTCAATGTTAAGATTAAAATTCTTAGATCAGACAATGGAGGGGAGTACACTAGCAATGCTTTCAAAGCACACCTCAACAAACATGGGATCATTCACCAGACAAGCTGCCCTTATACCCCACAGCAAAATGGTGTAGCTGAGAGGAAAAATTGACATCTAATGGAGGTGGCCAGAAGCATGATGTTTCACACCAATGTTCCCAAAGGGTTTTGGGGGGATGCTGTGATCACTGCTTGCTACCTAATCAACAGAATCCCTACTAAGATCCTCCAAGATGTCTCTCCTTATGAGGTACTAAACAAGACTTATCCATCTATTGACCATTTGCGTGTGTTTGGGTGTGTGTGCTTTGTCTTGATACCAGGTGAACTAAGAAACAAGCTTGAAGCTAAAAGTGTCAAAGCTATCTTCATTGGGTATTCACCAAACCAGAAAGGCTACAAATGCTATGTTCCAGAAACAAGAAAGGTTATGGTCTCTAGAGATGTGAAGTTCTTGGAATCAAGAGGCTTCTATGATGAGAAAAGTTGGGATAGCTTGAAGGATCTGTCTCAAGCTCCCTCAGATAGAGCAAACAACCTAAGGATACTGATGGAGAATCTGGGAATCAGTTTCTCAAACCCACAAGTGGCGCCTAACACAGCTTCTCCTTCAGCTGATACTGGACCAGAGGGTGAAGAAGCCACTCATCCTGATCCTGAGGGGGGAAATGATCATGAACCAGAACAACCACAAGGTTCACAAACTCATGATCAGGAGAGTGTACTACATGAACATGGAACTGCTCAAGTTCAAGATGAAGTAGAGCAGCAAGAAGTTCAAGAAGTTCAAGCTCAACCACTAAGGAGGAGTACAAGGACAAGGAACCCTCCTTCAAACTGGAAGAACACAAGGGTCTACTACAACAGTCAAGCAGTAGCTCATCCAACATCAGCAGTGTGTTCCCTTGCAAGATTTCCACTTGAGCATCAAGCCTTTATCACTGGGTTAGATCAGGGATCTGTACCAAGGTCATATGAGGAAGCCATGGAGAACAAGGAATGGAGAAACTCTGTTGATGATGAAGCAAATGCCATGATCATCAATGATACCTGGTATGAAAGTGAACTCCCAAAAGGAAAGAAGGCAGATTCAAGTAAATGGGTGTTCACCATCAAGTATCTACCAAATGGCAAGGAAGAGAGAAAGAAGTCAAGACTAGTGGCAAGAGTGTAAGAATATGAAGAATATTGTGAAGAACACGAGAGAGAGAGTGTGTTTGATTCGTAACCAGAAGAGAGAGAGAGAGTTTATCAGTTTATCAACGAGAGAGAATAGAGAGAATGAGGAAGGATTTTCCTTGCTTCTGAATGATATGAGTACAAGAGATTAAATAGACAGCAAGGAGAGCCTTCTGCCCATACAGGGAATAAACAATAGAAACTATATATTAATCAACCCATGCTATTCTGGATCGCCTGTCTGGAGTGGAAGAGGAACCAAGGAGGTGCGTGCTGGAATGTCTGGCAAGTGGGAAGATGCTGTCTGGAATGTCTTGCAAGTGGGAGAGTGAAGTACATAAACAATTGCTCCCTGTCTTGCAACTTGCCGAGATAAACAATTGCAAGTTGCATAGTGCCCATGCCTTCTATCTTAAATAATTCTTGGTCTCTCTTCTTGTCTCCAACGGTCCTCTTATGTTTGAATATTCAAACCTGGCGAGTGTCCTTTCTTCCTTGTCTCTCAAGTTTCTTCTAGGTCACGGATGGGCTTACTTGTGTGTCAAGTCACTAATGCCTTCTATCCCAAGTAAGCTCATCCTCTTTATTTCTTTGTCTTTATTCCTTAAGGTCAATACTCCCCCTCAAGCTTGATCCAATGAAATGATCAAGCTTGGAAACCATGAAGACTTCCCTCATTAAAACCTTAATATGCAAAACCCTGTTTTTGGGACAAAAACACACTAAGGAAAGAGTAGAAGCTCCATGGCTAAGCGGATTATGCCTTGGTAATGTCAGTGAGTCCAAGTTTAGGATAAATGGACTCAGACACCTTGGTACTTGCAGCTTTGGTGAAAATGTCGGCCAACTGATCTTCACTCCTTGTATAGCAAGGCAGTATGACTTCTTGAATCACCATTTGCCTCACTTTATGGCAGCCAACCTCAATGTGTTTCGTCCTCTCATGAAACACTGAGTTTGAGGCTATATGAATGGCTGCTTGGTTGTCACAATGCATTGTGATTGGAGAAGTGATCTCGACTCCCAAATCTTTGAGTAGTCCTTTGATCCACACCAGCTCGTTTGTAAGTTTCCTCATGGCTCTATATTCAGCTTCGGCACTTGAACATGAAACCACCTTTTGCTTCTTGCTTTTCCAGGTTACCAAATTGCCTCCAATGAAGGTGCAATAGCCAGTAGTGGATTTCCTATCATTTCTGTCTCCTGCCCAATCAGCATCACAGTATCCTACTACTTCTGTGTTGCCATTACATCCCATCCATATTCCTTGTCCGGGAGCTCCATTAAGATATCTGAGTATCCTCTCCACCATTTTCCAGTGATGAACCTTTGGCACTTGCATATGCTGGCTCACCTGGTTCACAGCAAAACAGATATCAGGTCTAGTGATAGTTAAATAGATAAGCTTACCCACTAGTCTTCTGTATTGTTTTGGATCATCAAATGGTATTGCTTCAAACTCCCCCTCACGCAAGATTTTATAGCCATCCTCCAGTGGGGTCTTTGCTGGTTTCTCTCCAAGCATACCTGCTCCATTCAAGAGATCAAGTGTGTACTTTCTCTGAGATAAGAATAGCCCTTCTTTAGATCGGCATACTTCTATTCCAAGAAAGTACTTTAGTTCACCCAAATCTTTAATATCAAATACAGATTTTAAATACGCTTTGGTGTTTTGTATACCTTCTTTGTCACTCCCTGTAATGATGATATCATGATGTGGGCACAAAACTGAGCCTCACAAGGATAGATTGATGGAAGCAAACAGCTGGTCGTATAACTCTTTCAGCTTGGTCAGATGATGGACTTGAAGGGGATTTGCGGATTGCTGGCTTGATTGAATCTCTCAACCTGGTGGTTTGATGGAATGAAGTGATTGACTCTCTCAACCTATGATGAATAAAGCTATCTGACTCTCTCAAACAACCTAATTCACAGAACTAAAGAAAACAAAGTGCTTCTCACAACTCTGGTTTCTAAAGAACAAATCAATTCAAAGACAAACTTTGAAAAGAAAAACAATACTTGTCGTATAAAATTAGATGAAAGACGTGCTTTACAAATGGTGATACTAATGAGCTTATATAATGCTCAGAATAAAAGAAATAAGACAGAAATCTTGCAAAATTAAGAAACTAGCCGTTTGGAGTAGTTTGGGGGATTTTGCTGAATGGGTGGGATTGCTTGAGTCTTGATAGCTTAGGCATGAAATTATGACGTCTAGGAATGTCCTGGTTCACTGAATGTGTCTTCAAATCTCCACAGAATAAAAGAAAGAGCCGTTGGAGATCTTTGACAGAAATACTGCTTGAAGCCAAATAAGGTAAACTCCTACATATTCTTCTCCTTTTGATATTTTGCGATTTGAATGCTCTCATTATGTCTTCAGTCTCCTCTGGTAATAATATAATGTCTCCTGGTCGCCATATCTTGGTTTGGTAATGATCAAACCAAATAATCTTCCAACTTTCCATATTTAGCTCCGGTTCGATTTGATTGTATTCTCCAAGGATCCGCCTGATCCAGTGTGTGCTGGTGCTTCTTAAAGGGTTGTGGAGTGCTTCTAGAAGTTGCACAAAGTCTTCTGGACGCCAGCATTGAGTTTGACATATTATATGCTCTTGATCTTCTAAATAAGGCAAGTCGGTCCACCTTTGACTTGAAAATGGCATATCTTCTAAACCTTTAATCCTTTTGATATGAAACCAATTCTCCGTGTGCTCTTGTTGAGTGTAGAATCCATAAAAAGTAGTTTCATGAATAAATTCCTCTTGGTGTGTAAGATATGGCGTTTTGATTGCACATATGTCATGACAGGCTTCTTTAGATATTCTCAGCTTCATGTTCTTCACTGGTTTTCTCCTGATTTCTTTCTCCATGGTTGATGCTGATTTGATGTCCTCATCATACCCTCCCCCTTGAAGAAGTTTCGACCTCGAAACTATATCTCCTGTACCAAGAGAAAGCAAGTTAGCTTTCATCCTTCTTTGGGAGTTTAGGGTCTTACCTTGATATGTTTTAGGTGTGGTGATGCGTGGGGCATCTGGGGGTTCTCCTTTGAGTAGGTAAGATAGGATTACTCCTCTGCTTTGCTCTGGTTTTGGATCTGGTAGTTCTTCTCTCCAGTCTTTGGGTACTCCAATGGTTCCTGTTTTTGTCTTGACACTTAAGGGAAAGAGCAAGTGTATTATATCTGAACTGGAATCAATAAAAACTGAATACTTGAAAGTATGCCTAGTTAAGATATTATTCCAGTAATCAACAAGTTCATATTTATCACTTACTAGATTACCAAGTACCATCTCTGGGTTGAGGGCAGTGATTGGTGTTGGTCGAGATTTGATAATCACATTGGTTTGGATTGTGTCTACTTCTGGGCATTGCTCCTCAAAGTTTTCCTCATTTCCTGCACCAACATCCCTTGGCAAAGACAAGTGTATTACACTAGAAATAGACATTTCAGGGACTAGCTGAATAAGTTTATTTTTAAATGCATTTATTTCTGGTGTTGCTAAGTGGAAAGTCTCTACTGATCTAGTTGGACAAGCTACAGCATAATGACCTTTTTTGTGGCATCTATAACAGATTATGCTAGCTATCTTTGAAAGTACAGAAGACTTACATTGCTCTAACTCCTGCTTTGGATATTGCTTGTGCTTTTTGGTTTGTTGTTCTGACTTGGTTTGAACTTTCTTTGTTGGAGCTGTAGGCCTCACCTCTGTCTTCTTCTTAGGTAGCTGTAAAGCTCCTTTAAACCACTGAAAAGTTGCTTGAGGCTTGATCATATGTAGAGAACTCATATTTGAATTCTGCTTCTCTTGAGTTCCTTTTTTTGGTACTGCCTTTGGTTGCACACGTTGTTCCTTTGGTTTCTTCTTGGTTGATACAACTTCCCTATCGTTTCTTTTGCTGCTGGAGGTGTTGAACGTGATCTCCCTTGAGTTAGGACCACACATTTTCTTTGGCTTAATCTTTGGATGCAAGTCGAAATTAATAGCAAAAGGAAAGTCAAGTAATGCAATAAATCAGACAAAATACTATGGTTTTCTTTTTGGTATGCAGATATACTAGAAAAGGAAATATGACTAGGAACTAAATGCAAACAGATTCTTTTGGTTTTCAAATTGTTTCTAAAGATCAAACACTACTAACTTCTTCTTTTTCGTTTTTCTAAAGTAATAAGAACACTAAGAACACAAAAATGGCAGAAATCGAAAATTAAAGAAAAAATAACATTTTTTATGGTTTTTTTTTTATAAATGAAATAACAAAGCAAGAATAAAAGATAGAAACAACCTGATAGGAGCTTTTAAGCTCTGATACCAGATGATGTGGGCACAAAACTGAGCCTCACAAGGATAGATTGATGGAACCAAACAGCTGGTCGTATAACTCTTTCAGCTTGGTCAGATGATGGACTTGAAGGGGATTTGCGGATTGCTGGCTTGATTGAATCTCTCAACCTGGTGGTTTGATGGAATGAAGTGATTGACTCTCTCAACCTATGATGAATAAAGCTATCTGACTCTCTCAAACAACCTAATTCACAGAACTAAAGAAAACAAAGTGCTTCTCACAACTCTGGTTTCTAAAGAACAAATCAATTCAAAGACAAACTTTGAAAGGAAAAACAATACTTGTCGTATAAAATTAGATGAAAGACGTGCTTTACAAATGGTGATACTAATGAGCTTATATAAAGCTCAGAATAAAAGAAATAAGACAGAAATCTTGCAAAATTAAGAAACTAGCCGTTTGGAGTAGTTTGGGGGATTTTGCTGAATGGGTGGGATTGCTTGAGTCTTGATAGCTTAGGCATGAAATTATGACGTCTAGGAATGTCCTGGTTCACTGAATGTGTCTTCAAATCTCCACAGAATAAAAGAAAGAGCCGTTGGAGATCTTTGACAGAAATACTGCTTGAAGCCAAATAAGGTAAACTCCTCCATATTCTTCTCCTTTTGATCTTTTGCGATTTGAATGCTCTCATTATGTCTTCAGTCTCCTCTGGTAATAATATAATGTCTCCTGGTCGCCATATCTTGGTTTGGTAATGATCAAACCAAATAATCTTCCAACTTTCCATATTTAGCTCCGGTTCGATTTGATTGTATTCTCCAAGGATCCGCCTGATCCAGTGTATGCTGGTGCTTCTTAAAGGGTTGTGGAGTGCTTCTAGAAGTTGCACAAAGTCTTCTGGACGCCAGCATTGAGTTTGACATATTATATGCTCTTGATCTTCTAAATAAGGCAAGTCGGTCCACCTTTGACTTGAAAATGGCATATCTTCTAAACCATTAATCCTTTTGATATGAAACCAATTCTCCGTGTGCTCTTGTTGAGTGTAGAATCCATAAAAAGTAGTTTCATGAATAAATTCCTCTTGGTTTGTAAGATATGGCGTTTTGATTGCACATATGTCATGACAGGCTTCTTTAGATATTCTCAGCTTCATGTTCTTCACTGGTTTTCTCCTGATTTCTTTCTCCATGGTTGATGCTGATTTGATGTCCTCATCATACCCTCCCCCTTGAAGAAGTTTCGACCTCGAAACTATATCTCCTGTACGAAGAGAAAGCAAGTTAGCTTTCATCCTTCTTTGGGAGCTTAGGGTCTTACCTTGATATGTTTTAGGTGTGGTGATGCGTGGGGCATCTGGGGGTTCTCCTTTGAGTAGGTAAGATAGGATTACTCCTCTGCTTTGCTCTGGTTTTGGATCTGGTAGTTCTTCTCTCCAGTCTTTGGGTACTCCAATGGTTCCTGTTTTTGTCTTGACACTTAAGGGAAAGAGCAAGTGTATTATATCTGAACTGGAATCAATAAAAACTGAATACTTGAAAGTATGCCTAGTTAAGATATTATTCCAGTAATCAACAAGTTCATATTTATCACTTACTAGATTACCAAGTACCATCTCTGGGTTGAGGGCAGTGATTGGTGTTGGTCGAGATTTGATAATCACATTGGTTTGGATTGTGTCTACTTCTGGGCATTGCTCCTCAAAGTTTTCCTCATTTCCTGCACCAACATCCCTTGGCAAAGACAAGTGTATTACACTAGAAATAGACATTTCAGGGACTAGCTGAATAAGTTTATTTTTAAATGCATTTATTTCTGGTGTTGCTAAGTGGAAAGTCTCTACTGATCTAGTTGGACAAGCTACAGCATAATGACCTTTTTTGTGGCATCTATAACAGATTATGCTAGCTATCTTTGAAAGTACAGAAGACTTACATTGCTCTAACTCCTGCTTTGGATATTGCTTGTGCTTTTTGGTTTGTTGTTCTGACTTGGTTTGAACTTTCTTTGTTGGAGCTGTAGGCCTCACCTCTGTCTTCTTCTTAGGTAGCTGTAAAGCTCCTTTAAACCACTGAAAAGTTGCTTGAGGCTTGATCATATGTAGAGAACTCATATTTGAATTCTGCTTCTCTTGAGTTCCTTTTTTTGGTACTGCCTTTGGTTGCACACGTTGTTCCTTTGGTTTCTTCTTGGTTGATACAACTTCCCTATCGTTTCTTTTGCTGCTGGAGGTGTTGAACGTGATCTCCCTTGAGTTAGGACCACACATTTTCTTTGGCTTAATCTTTGGATGCAAGTCGAAATTAATAGCAAAAGGAAAGTCAAGTAATGCAATAAATCAGACAAAATACTATGGTTTTCTTTTTGGTATGCAGATATACTAGAAAAGGAAATATGACTAGGAACTAAATGCAAACAGATTCTTTTGGTTTTCAAATTGTTTCTAAAGATCAAACACTACTAACTTCTTCTTTTTCGTTTTTCTAAAGTAATAAGAACACTAAGAACACAAAAATGGCAGAAATCGAAAATTAAAGAAAAAATAACATTTTTTATGGTTTTTTTTTTATAAATGAAATAACA
>CAJHQP010011139.1:0-16156 GCA_905132765.1 Moricandia arvensis
AAAAAATGTTTATGAAAGTTTTTTTGAAAATGTTTATAGCCTACAAATTTTTAGATCCACTCCTATTAATATCAAACTATTTCAATAGCATTCATGATTACAAGGGTTCTTTTTATATAGATAATATGAGAGTTGGACTTGAAATAAGCATCTTTATTACGGTCTCATACTAACCGAATTATTATATATATGAATAAAATATTGTCAAAAACCTAATGAAGCATGGATAATGCATAAAGGTGTTAAAATGGTTATTACCCATGAGATTACCCAAACCCAATAATAATGGTTGGGTTTTACCTTTCTAAAGTTTGTTGGGTTTTTAAAGGGTTTACAATTTTAGAATTTATTTCGTTTGAGTTAACCCAGTAGAGTATTGGGTATCCACAAATATAACAAAAGAAAAGTGTCGTGGAAAGACCTAGACGTTTTCTTCTTCTCTCTCAGATCAATCTGAATTCTAAAACTGAGTCTCTCTCTATGGCGCTCTATCTCTCTTTTATTTTGATTCTGATTTTTCGGCTTGTCTCAAGGAATAGATCTTTGAGAAACATCATCAAATTTTGAGAGCGGATCTCTGCAGCAAACCCGTCATAAGGTTTGCTCTCTATCTCTCTCATCTAGCTTTGTTTTGTCAAGGTTTTAAGGTGTTTCGGTTTGGTTCTTTACCATAGATCCTTGTTTTTGTTGCCATGACTGAGATCCTATCTACATGTAAGAACTTTTTGTTTACTACTCTTAGATTCTGAGATCCTCTCTCGTCTAGCTCTATCTCTCTTATTTTGATTCTATTTTCATATATGAGTTTGACCGTTAAGATTCAGTTATTGCAAGATTTGTTACTGATTTCAAAAATCATCTCTCAAAAGGATTAGTGAGATGATGGTAGTGGGGGAAAGGGATTAGAACTATGTGGCTAACTTTTTAAAGATTGTTTTGCAAATTCCTGTGGTATGTGGTTGAAACACGTTTGAGAATTTATTTCCAGATAGCTTCTCTCTCTTTTTTTTCTATATTGTTTTTTGTTTTCACTTAAGTAAACAGAAAAATAACATAGCTTCTCTTTATATAGGTAGATGGATTCCCAATCACTTAGAGTACTTGAAGAACTTGAAAATGAGCAAATGGATGAGGATAGAGAGGAGAATGAAGCTGAACTTCAAGAAGCCCACAGTGATACTCAAGTGACTCAACCAACATAATCAGTATTTCAGTCTAACAAATGTTTAAAGGCTGATGTTTGGAAGGAGTACATAGTGATAAGTGTAGGGATAGATGGAAATAACCGAGGCTGTTGCATCTATTGCAGTAAGGAGTCAATAATAGAAGTTAGGAATGAAACATCATCTTTGAAACGACATTTAGAAATTTGTCCAATGAAGCCCAAGAATGAAAGTGATAGCAATGATGAAAGGAAGTATGATCACAAAGTAGATCGCGAAATAACTAGTAAGATTATTATCTATCATGATTTTCCTTTTCGGTATGTAGAGTATGATAAGGTTAGGGCAAAAGATAAATACTTGAACCCAAAGTGTGAGCATATATGCAGACAAAATGTTGCTACCGATGTCTTTAGAAGATATGAGATGGAGAAAGCAAAGATCAAAAGACTTTTTGCAAATCTCAAAAGTCGAGTTTTTTTATGGAAAGTCTTTGGTCAGCTCATAGCACAGTAATGGGATACATTTGTTTGACTGCCCACTATATTGACGAAGGTTGGATCTTAAACAATAAGATATTGGCATTTTGTGATATCAAGTCTCTTCACACGAGTGACGAAATAGCTAAAAATGTGTTGAATTGCTTGAAGGGGTATGGCTTAGAAAAGAAAGTTTTCTCCTTCACTTTGAATAACACTACTAGTAATACTAGTATGCAAAAGATTCTTATACATTGTCTGCAGATGATTAGTGGGAATAAATTTCTATGTGATGGAAAGTTCTTACATGTGAGGTGTTGTGCTCATATTTTGATCTTATAGTGAAGGAATGATTGGAATTAGCCAATGGTCTCTTGGAGAATATCTGCGATGGCGTGAAGTATGTGAAAGCCTCTGAATCAAGGAAAGATTCTTTTGCGGCTTGTGTTGAGAGTGTTGGTATTAGGAGTGGTTTGGGATTGTCTTTAGATGTACCCACTTGTTGGAACTCCACTTATAAGATGCTTGCAAGGGCTCTTAAATTTCGTAAGGCATCTGGTAGTTTCAAAGTATGCGGTAGGAGTTATCACACATTGCCTTCAAAGGAAAAATGGAATCGTGGACAGAAGATTTGTGAGTTCTTGAAGTCTTTCTGCACCATCACTACATATTTTCTGGTGTGAAGTATCCAACAACTAATATACTTCATACAAGTGTGGAACATAGAGTTGCTATTAAGAAAATATGCAAATTATGATGATGAAGATTTGAAGTTAATGGCTAAGAGAATGCAAACCAAGTTTGCAAAGTATTGGGATGGGTATAGTATTATTTTAGCCATGGGAACTATTTGGGATCCAAAGTTCAAGACTCAAATACTCAAATCAGGTTTTGATAAGCTAGATCCAACTACATTTGAGAAAAAGTTGAAATTATAGAGAAGAATTTGAATGAGTTGTACAAAGAATATACGGGTAAACCTTGACGAGATCATCTTCTAACTATTCAGCAACACCAGCTCCATATGAACTTATTATGAATCACCTCTTGAAGACGACATGAACTTTGTAAGCTTGCCTCTTTTTCCATCTTCTTGTCTGATTTTAGAAGTTCAAAGTTGGTTTTGTGTTCTTCTCTTATTACAATCTTTTGTGTTAACAATATATGATCTTTTTGAACTTGAGAGGAGTATTCAATATGGTTCAGATAACACAAGGACTAGTTTAGAATTGTATTTGGAAGAGACGAGACTTCCTGTAAAAACTTTTGCAGATATAGAAGTTTTGAGCTATTGGAAAGAGAACGGGCATCACCATGGTGATTTAGCTTCCCTAGCATTAGATCTTCTTAGTATCCCAGTAAATACAGTGGCATTAGATTCTGCTTTTAGTATTGGAGGTCGTGTGTTAACTCCATACTGAAACTGTTTTTTCCAAAAAAATGTGCAAGCATTAATTTGCACTCGTAGCTGACTTCGAGGTTATCCATAATGTGAAAGTAAAATATTGATTTTCATTTGAGAAGATTATGATATCTTTATAAATAAAGTAGAGTTGTCTCTCTCCTTAGAGAGCCACCTCAGCAAGGACATATGGGCAAAATTCGACAGGTGGCATTCTATTAAACTTCAAGAAATTAACGTTTAGGTATACCTGAATTCTCATGTTATCTGTTGTACTTACTTAGCTATTGGGCTCTTCAATAATTTACATACAGGCCCATAGTTTTTAGGTTTTGTCTACTTGCGGACATAGTCACATACACCGGCATGAAACTTCGATGATGTAACGCTTGCTACAATCATCACCACACTAAAGCTACCATTAAAGTGATTCACACCATTCATCCCACTCCCTCGAATCCAATCAACCTCCCTGAAAGTAACAAACTGAAGATCCACCTATGAATAAATTTGATGTCTGCGATGAACAATATCATCTTTACAAAATCTGAAAATATAATCTCTGTTTTGCAAGAAGTCCATCAACGGCGACTTCCCACCTTCATCTTGCTGATTTGTGAAAGCTGGATGTTGACTGATAAGGAAAGCATGGATGATGAGGATGGCTTCCTCATTGGGTTGTCTCACCGACTCGGTCCCTCGACTCAATACTTCCTTCCTTCAACTCCAAATCGAAGTGGTTGGTGAGAAAGTGGTTGCTCGATCTATTACTTATGTTTCGATTCAGATATGATCTGACTTCTTTTATTGTTTCTCAGATAAGGATGAGAATTAGGAGAAGCACACACCAAGACCAAAGCGCTAAGGTCGTCTCTCTTTGAAAAACCCTTGCGGCAACGTCTCACCCATTAGGTATATGGAAACCCATAACAAATCGACATAGACATCATCGTGAACAAAACCACCATGAACAAATCGTCATAAACGATCCGTCATGAGCAAACATGTCTTCGCGGTATTGATGCAATCCATGTGTAGATGGAATGATGAAATTGGCTGGTTGAGTTTGTGTTGCTGATCTGCATATTTCCGTGAACAGATTTCTTGTTACCATTAAAATAATATTGTCAAAGCGTGATATACATGTGTATCTAATAATGTTTAACATATATACTCACAACAAGAAAAGGTAGACAATGAACTTTCTAAAGAAATACGAGACAAGGCGGAGCTCATAATAAGAGGATGATGATCCAATGACACAACTTCTAATAATCATAGGTCATAATTATAAGGTTCAAAGACTTATCTCTTTTTTATGTGTCGGCAACTTTGAAGATGGTAGCATCGCGACGTTGGAGATGAGTGAACTAGCCTTGTTGGAATCACGTCATGCTCAAGACTTGTGAGCAATCCGAGTGAATATGAGAAAGCGATTCGAGTGACCGCGAGAGAGCGATCCGAGTGACTGCGAGCGAGCGATCCGAGTGTCTGTGAGAAAGCGATATGCGCTGAGTAACTGCGAGAAGGTGATCCGAGTGACTGTGAAAGAGTGATCTGAGTAAATGCGAGAGAACGACCTACGCCGAGTAACTGCGAGAGAGCGATCCGAGTGACTGCGAGAGATTGATCTGCGCCGTGTAACAGCGAGAGAGCAATCCGAGTGACTGCGAGAGAGCATCAAGCGCCGAGTAACTGCGAGAAATCGATCCGAGTGACTACGAGAGAGCGATCTGAGCAACTGCGAAAAAGCGATCTGAGTAACTGCGAGAAAGAGATATGCGTCGAGTAACTGCGGGTGACTGCGAGAGAGCGATCTGGATGCTTGTGAGAAAGCGATATGTGTCGAGTAACAGCGAGAGAGAGATCTGGATTCTCCCACGTTTGATATGCTTTGAAGATAGTTCTCCATGGGCCCATACTTGGCGCGCCAACTGTTTAACCCAAAAACGGTGTGTTTGTTGGTTTTAGGCAATACATTTATATGTGGTTTAAGAGAAATCTTCGTTGAAATCAATCGAGAAGAAGAACATAAAAAAAAATTATTGATCAAAAATTTCATTACAAAGATGATTAGAAGTGTAAAGTGAATCTAAAAATCTATAAAATCTCTATAAAAATGAATTCTAGATATAAGAAAAGGAAAAGATCATTCATAAAGAGGAAATGCTCCTTCTTTATAAAAGTTGAGTATAAAGTTTTCAAGTGCTCTTGTAAATGAGCATAATTTATTGTTTAATAGGCATGTTGAAAATGTCAAGATCTAACCCCAACAATGAAGAAGTCTAAAACTAAAACGATCACCAATGGATGAAAAATCAAATCATTGCGAATGTCTGAGGTGAAAAAGCAAATAGGGTTGCCAATACTGTGCAACATCATTTGGGTATCCAACAAGTTTACGTTCCCATTGGCAAATAAGAGAAAGTAAAAAAAGCATAAGATATTAAGTCTTCAACACTAATTTATGATCCAAATGAAAAAACATATATATAACGAAAGAGCAATATATAAGAATAAGATGAGATTAATAATGAACCAACAAACAATCCAGATATAATCCAACTTTGCAGCTTCTAGAAGACACTCCAACTCAGAAGCAAGCATCCAAGACACAGCAACAGCACAGACCAGCTAGACTACAAAAACATCACAAAAACTCATAGATTCAAACACTAGTATATAAATCATATCGTATTCACAAAATTAATTGCAATGTAATCGCAAAGTAAATAAAAAAGTAACAGTATCAGATTAAATCATTTGCCAATTAAAGTACTAGAAAACTTGTGACCAAAAATCTATTTGATATCTTTTAAATTTTGAAAAGAAAATTTAAACCATAGTAACACCATTCAATCAAAGTATGAGTTTATCTAAGGAAACACCATTTGTAAATACATATAGTAGATCAGTTTGAATGGAGCAGTGACTTACCATCCTTCAATCATACCAGGGCGCGACTGTTGTTGTTGCTGATCATAAGGAGGATAGCCTTGCTGAGGATATCCCTGCGGTGGAGGATAACCTTGCCCTTCCGGAGGATACCCTTGCTGAGGATAGGCTTGTTGTGGCGGTGGATATCCTTGAACCGGAGGATAAGCATCCTTAGGGTCTTTAGGACCATCCGACGGGTAACCTATTCAGATTCACATGATTACAATCTAATCAGAAGAGAAACGAATAGGATTCAGCCAGAGATCCAACAACATTGTTTAACCATTATATATAAAAACCATTCTTACAAAGAATTTTCCAACTAAGGTTGCATGCAGTGAAACATTATCAAAAATAAAAACCATTTTGAAACTCAAATCTAAACAAAAACAAAGAGATGTGAGATCAAGAATCAAAACATGGGAAGGTACCTTGAGGAGGAGGAACACCAACTGGAGGTTGACTCATCTTTTTCTTCTACCTTTTCTTGTCTGATCAAACGCAACTTAGAACTTGTGGCGAGCGTGTTTTATTTGTACGCTCAGTTTTGCTTATGTACTAAGTTAATCTCTAAACACGTTTACAAAAAAAAAAAAAGTTAATCTCTACATAAGAATTTTATAACGGTTAACCTATCAAGCGCAGCCACGTTCAAATGTAATCTTGAAAGATTTTTAAAAGTTTTGGTAAGGGGTTATTATGGATTTAACAATAAAATATAATTTGTGAATTTATGGAATACCATTAATTTTTCATTGACTACTCATTTCAAATTTTAAATTCTGTGATGGACATTAATTAGGAAAATTACAAAAGAATAAGAACTTTTGGGTGAAAAATCTAGATTAAAGGAAAAATCAATATTTAAAGTAATAATATATTCGAGAAAATCTTCTCTTTTAGAAGAACATATTATAAGTTATTAAAAATCTCGTATATATTAATCCTAGAGCATTACAATATATTTTAATACTTATGTGTCATCACTATGATTCTTAAAATCTTTGGAAATATAGGTTGATCCATCTAAAAATATACTATATTTTTTATTAAACTAACTATCAAATTAATGAGTAACGAATAAAAAAATATTCTCTATTATTTTCTTAAATAAAAGCTACAAAATTATTTAATATGGTTAAAAAATATATGACAATTAATGATTTTAAAAATATAAATTTGATAATAATTTTTGATACTCAATAATATTTTTTTAATTTTATATTCTTAAAATAAATTACAAGCACATTAATCATATAATAAAAATTATATTTTTTGTATATGCTATATTTTGAAATTTATAAAATGATTATAAATTACTAAGACTATTAAAAATCCACACTGAAATTATTTTGATCAATGATTAACTTTTTGTTATAACAAGGTACAAATGATCATAAAGCATGTAATATGAAGTCTCATTTAATATATATTTAGATTATATATATATATATATTTTTTTTATTTCAATATCGTTTAAACTAAAATATATCGTATATAAAACATGTTAGTTTTAAAATTTGCAATGAATAGGAAGCCTTAATTAATAAATATTCATATTAATAAAATTAATATTTTTGTTACAACAAATATAAAAATGTAAATAAAATCATATGAGTATGAAACTTCAATTAATAAATACGTGGTGATAATCAACGTCCTGCGCGGAGTAAGAAAATTTAAAGAGATCATGCTTGAAACTATAAATATTAGAAATGTAAAAGTTATAGACACAAATATAAGATGTTATATAATAAGGGATTCAACGAAATTGTGTATCTCTATATAAAATAAACTTTGATTTTTTAAAAAAACTAGTGCTATTTGTTTTGTTTAATTGAAGTCTAGTTTGTGGACGTGAATGTATAAGAGTAAGCAAAAAGCCATGTAAAATTAATTATGAAGTAAAAATAAAATGAAAGACAAAACAAAACATAAGCAGTAGAGTAATAAAATATAAAAGGAACAATATATAAGGAAACAAAATAAATAAAAAACTAAACCACAACTGCTGTGAAAAGTGTACTAAGAACTCTTCAAGTTGCAATCCTATTAACAGAAAATTGCCATAATTATATAAAATATACACTAATTGATATTTCATAACTTGCGTTCCAATACATAGCTAAAACTTATCTTAACAATCGAATGCTAATAAATCAACCCAAATCAAAATTGGATCCATATTCTAACTTTATTTTTATGCAACCCTAATTGACGAAAATTAGTTAATGATTTTAAAAATTAATAATTGATTCTAAAATTTTAGCTATGCCTGTAAAACGTTATTTTCACGTTTTGGAACCAAGATTGTGAATTGATTCCAAAAATCAATCAGTCATAATCAATATAATTAATAATATATATTGTAACGAAACAATATTATAAAAACTGACCCCAGAAAACAATCATAAAAAAAAATTATAATGAAACATACTAAGACAGTTAATCCATATACGTCATAGCTATACAATTCGATGGCATGTCTAGGACAATTGTGGGTGGAATATGGATGACCGCTAATTCATATACACCATAGCTATACAGTTAACATTATTCTAATTATTAGTATCACATATTTAAAAGATAATTTTGTGAAAATCACTATATCCATTCGAGATTTTTCAACACAAAGATATACTTAGATAACCGGTTTCCTTCTCTAATAATTAAATTTTTGATATTGATATAGATTAGTTTATATATGTGATGTTGATATAGAAAGTTATGGCGCAAATGAGTATAGCGATATTGAAATAGAAAAGTTGATATAGAAACTTTTGATATTAGATAACCGGTTACATTCTCTATTAATTAAACCGGTTTTCTTATATAATAATTAGGAAGCATATAGTATATTATGTTAAGCTACAATTTAATGAACAATGGCAATATATGTAGTTAGTCTAATAAGAATATAACTCTTAATTATAGGGTGGAGAATGATTATGGTGTTGCCAAGTAAGAAATGACAATTTGGTTAATAATACATGAAGTCAATGTTATTTTATAATAATGCTCCTAAAATAATATTAAAGGGATTCATATTATAATATACTATATATCTATGTCAATATAATTTATTTTAATTATATACCATATAAAATAAATAAATAATTATTTTAATTTTTTTGTCAACAAAAATCTTTGTAAATAAAAAAGAGGATTATTTTTATTTATGTGCTTACTCCAATTTAATTATAAATGTAATAGTTACTCGCTTCTTAATTATTAAATATATTTATCATTTCATAATACAAATAAACAAAAAATAAATAATAATATGTATACATAGTTAATGTTTATTCCGCGCAAATTCGGATCTCAAATGTTATTTTATTATATCATTTCAAAATATAATTCTTCATATTAAAGGGAGATGGTTAATTATGACATCCGAATGATATCATTGAAATGTAATGTAAATTAAATAGTTTTTTTTTTAAAAAAAATATCAACAAACGTTACCCTACTCCGGTCAGTGACTATATGTTTGAGAACATATGACATTATCGTTAAACCATCAAAGTTAGTATTCGATGATTATTAGTATATAAATTTCATCCGCGCATGCGTCCATGTAATCACCTAGTACATATTATAAGTAGATAAACTGAATCTTTTTTGGTCAATTAATTGTACCTTTAATAGTTACAGAAAATGTAACAAAATCTTAATAGTTTTTTCTAGAAAAAGAATGAATAAGAAAATCTTAATAGTTTTAAAATAGAAAATATTTATATTTATCTGAAAAGCATTTAGGAAAGCATTTACAAGATGTTAATGTTCTCTAAATGCTATTTACTCAATGCTTTCATATGAAGCTTTTGGTAGAGCATTTGCAGTTAGAATAACAAAAAATAGATTTAATTATATATATCAGTTTATTTTATTTATAATATAAATATTATATTTATAATTTAAAAAAAATAAAGATTATATTTTCCAAAATAAAAATTGCGACTAAATATTTTTTAAAAAAACAGTATTTCACATTTAAAATATAATATATTTTATATAATTATACATATCATTCATTATTTTTAATAACAAAATATAATATAGTGTATATTTATATAAATATAAATATATCTATATTATTTAGAAATGAATAAATTATATATTATATATTAATTTTTATAATAATTTTGTATATGAATGATTTATTCCTCTACCAATAAATAAATAATGATAATTGATATACATATATATAATTTATTTATTTTATTTAATAATATTATAAATAATTTTTATATCCCTACATAAATTATATATATTTTAAAAAATTATATTTAATTTTTAAAAGAATAATATTTCACTTTTAAAATATAATTTAATCTATATAATTAAATAAGATTCATTATTTTCATGAAAACATTATTATTAATATTATATATATGTATTATTTTAAAATAAATATATTATATACTAACTTTTATGTAATTTTAAAAATATACATTGCTAATGTTCTACCAATCATTTAATTAAAATTTTTAATGAGAGCATACAGCTATTACAGCATAATGCTTCTTCAGCATACTGCTAATGCTTTATAATACAAGGGCTCTCGATCACTAATTTGCTTAATATCATAATAATTTTTCAATTCATATCTTTGACATGCAACCAAATGTTATTTGTAATTTAATTTTATAACTAGTTTAAGATGTGTGCTATGCTCTGAATGAGTATTATATACAAATTATTTTTACATACATTTTTATTTTATATTATATTATATATATTATGATATAATAAAATAATAAATATATTAAATAATTAAAAATATTAACTATTGCATTCTTCATAGCGTTCTTCACATCATGTATCTTTCCAATGTCCTCTAGCATCAGATCAAGACAATGGGCAGCACAAAGAGTCTAAAAAAAGATGTGGACGTTTAGCTTCAAGCAGCTTCCCAGCCTTCACATAGTTTGAGGCATTGTCAGTCACAACTTGTATCATATTCTTCTCACCAACTTCCTCAACCATATCATCCATCAACTTATACAACATTGTAGCATCTTTCACCACCTTAGATACTTCTTTTGATCTGATGAAAACTGAACCTTTAGGTGAGTTAACTAGGAAGTTAACAATGTCCTTCTGCACCACTGAATCACGCCATCCATCAGACATGATTGAGCATCCTTTCAGTGCCCACTCCTCTATGTGACCAACGTTTGACCATCAACGTTTTGCTACTTCCTTCTGAAGTAAATTGAATTTGGAGCTTGTACATTGAAAGAGGCTTTAATCCCATACCATATTACTCAATAAACTCAGTCATCTCCTTGAAAATGTGTGGCAGCATTAAAAGGAATCCCAACATTATAAACCACCTTGCTATGCCTCTACATACTTTCTCTCTTAGCTCCTTGTCACAGGCTCCAAAGACTCATTTCATATTTTTTCTGCCTTTCAAGACTTCTGGAGGCAGTGGCTTCACAAACTTATCCAGGGGTCAACGGTTTTTTCTCTTGATAGTCTTTCGTTTTGGCTGATCAGCTTCACCATCCAAGTCCTCTATATCATCTTCATGCACGGCAGGTTGAAACTGCATTTGAAGAGCTGTTTTTTCTTCAGCTCTTTTCACCATGTAGTTCTGCAGCTCAGCTCTGACATGTTCTGGACAGATTGGACACTTCTTTGCATTCGTATACCCTCCAACAAGATGTTTCTTCAAGCGTGAAATTCCAGCAGTTAGCACCTTGTAGCAGAAGATACACTTCCAATGGTTGATGTTGTTATTAACAATGGTTCCATACTACATTCCTGGATCCACTTGTTGGCCTTCTTCTTGAGACCCTCATGCTTGTAATGTTCCAGCTTCAGCGTCAGACATGATCACCTACAACATATACAAACATGGTATGAGAAAACGCTATTGAGTATATACAAGACAAGATCATAAACTTACATACAAAAAGAAGCTAATGACTTAAGAAGAAGAAGCTATGATATGAACAAAACATGATCAAAATTCACAACAATAATGCACACAAATATGAAATAAGAAGAAGCTATGAGCCTATGATATAAAAAATACATGATCATAAACTTTATTATAGAAAAAAACTATGACTTAAGAAGAAGAAACTATGATCTACACAAAGAATAAGAAGAAGCGTGAAAAGATAATTTCTAATGAATTAGAAACTTTGCAATCTACCGTACGTTTAAGATAAAAAAAGTTAATGATTTTTACTTAAGGTTTGTAAGGTTATTTATATAACAGAAGAAGTAGGGTTAGTGGGATTGTATCATAGCTTAGTGGGGTTGTGGATACCCTCCTCTATACGCCTATAGTATATATTTTTGATACATTAAATATTCTTCCTAAACTGTTTTACTTAGTTATTCAATTTTAAATCAAACTTTTTTATCAAATTTTCAGAAATGAGGAAAAGCGAGGCAAGCAAAAAATTTACGTACCTCGCCTGGCAATCGAGTCCCTTGGCGATAAGGTCCTCGCTTGGTGGCGCTTAGCGCTATGGTGCCAGAAACGATCGCTTTTTTAAAACCAAGAGAGTAACCAAATAGAGAAACTGTTACTGTCGTATAGAGATCTTTGCTAAAGTTGCAACCTGCTCTCTATTTGGTTTCACCCCGCTCAACATTCGATCTGAGAATCTGGTCTAGTATCATTAAGGCTTGACCGAAGATAGTGGACCCACTAAAGTTCGATACCCATCCCAAGCTCAAGAAACAACCCATGTTGAACTGATATATTCCAACTACAGTACAATAGAGATTAAAAATAAATAAAAATGATCACAAAAGCAGGTATCAGTTACCGTAGTCATCCACTTGGTGCACACCTCTAAAAAGAGGACAGTAAAGAAGACGGAGATGTGTTCCAAAAAAAAAAAGTGTTCCAAAAAAAAAAAGTGTTTCAAAAAAAAATAAGAAGACGAAGATCTGAATTCTTCTTATACAAATATATACTTCAATACATTAATACTTTCTTATTTTTAGATAGCTTCTGAATTCCATAATTATATTATATTCACATTATCAATCAAATACACATTTCTCATGTGGTCATCAATATATTCGCTTTTATTAGGTTGTCCCTAGCTAGCTCGTTTCTCACAATCGCGATGGAAACGGTTAGATTAAACTATGCCACATGTTTGCGAACACAGCAGCACTTGCATTGGATGACGAGTTATCTAGCGTTTATTAGGGCATCCGTATTGGTGGTCCCTTAGCAGAGTCCCTTACCGGGAGAGTCCCTTAGCTTTTAACTAAAAACGCTAAGAGACTCCCGTAAAATCCCTTAAATAAGGGACTTTACGGGAGTCCCGCTAAGGGACCACCAATACGGATGCCCTTAATACCTTGCTTGAATCTTGATCTATCACTACAACTACAAGAAAACTAATTGTCTTCTTAGGAATTTTTGGTTACTTATATATAACTTTTTTTTGAACACCACTTATATATAATCTATTGGGATTTCTCAACGAATTAGAGATAAAACCTCAACAAAACAAAAAACTATCAGAAATTTGGCTTTCTAGTTATGTATAGTAAATATATATATATCAAATCAATGAAGTAAGACATATTGTATTGTTCATAGTACGATCTTTTTATTGTTTTCTTTTGATTCATTTTTCCTTATTGTTTTCTTCTGATTCATTATTCCTTATTGTTACTTACCAATGTATCTCTCTGCATCTATGATCCGAAAAGTCTTAAGAATGTGAGTTTCCTACACAAGTGGCTTTCTAGTTATATGTCGAAAATGATTGAGCAAAACATACTTGTATGTATGTATGACCATTTTATTATTTTCCTTTGTCTCATTATTTCTTATTATTATTACAAGTTTCCCCACTTTTTGAAACCTTTACAATACAAGTCCTCAAATTCCATTCAGCTCATATCACTATGGTGAAGTGTCTTCAAGGATACTAGTTGAAATTGACACTATACTTAGGCTGTTGATTGGGAAGAAACAGTCCAAAGAACTTTTCAAACTCAGGACTCTTCTGATTCTCATCGAACATGCCGAATATATAAGTCTCAATAGGTCTCCCTTGCCTCCTCGGAGATCCACTCTTCACAGTTTGTATCAAATTATTCACATAAGTCCTTGCATTATCCACACTAGTCGCGGTTCCTCCAGCTGTCGGCCAACCACTCTCCGACACCACGATCTCCACCGATCCTCCTCCTGTTTTCTCCAACGCTGCGTAAACAGTGTCTAGGAGTGCATGGAAGAGGTTTCGGTATGCGTTTGATCCGTCATTGACTACAGTGGACGGTGAAGTGAACAAAGCGTAGTCTAAACGGATGTCTCTCATGTTGTTGATGTAGCTGAAGTAAGGGTAGACATTCACAAGCAGAGGAGATTGCTTTCTCACCAAGAAAGCTATCACTGGCGCGATAAAGTTTCTAAACTCAGGTGTGAACGTCCCGCTCGAAGGAGGAAACCCACTCATGCCTCTGGTGTCTATAGCCGTGGAGACCTTGATCCCGAGTCCTGAGACCGCTCTATCGATGTTCTCCATGGCAGGGAGGACAAACCTCGAGGTTGGGTCCGAGGGTTGCACCTCGTTCCCGACCGAGATGTAACGGAACCTAACACCGTTAAAGTTGCGGACGTTGTTTCGTACCCACGTGTCAGCTTCCGCTTGGCTGGAGGCGATACGCTGGAGATCAGGGTTGGGAACATCGAGCAGAAGGTCGATGTTGGAGCCACGTAGAGCGGAGAGAACCTCTTGGTTGGGATCGTAAAGACGCATGCGACGGATGTTACGTTGCCGGTAAAGCGCCACCGCATCAGCCGGACGTGGCAGGTTGTTTCCTATTCTCCCGTAGCACACTCCGATTTGAGCAGCTTCATTTTCATATTCAAGAAGCATCAGTAAATAGAAACAAAACTTAATCAAATACTGCAAACTATTTGTATGATATTATGATTAGGTTAAAAAGATAACAAAACCTGCCGTGTCGAAGAAGGAAGCCATTAGGAAACTGAGAAGAAGCAGTAATAGTGGTAGTGAGGCTAAGAACCTCGATTGATCATTAGACATTTTCATGAATAACAATTAAAGATGATCTTATAATATCGATTTTTAATGCTTAGATGTTTAAAACCGTAGCATTTTGTTCTTCATTTATAGAGAAAAATCAGAAAATCTGTGATTTAAGTCAATGAAATGAAACAAAAAGTCATCGCGTCATATCATCACTAGCTTTGGAATGTTATACATTAAACGACCGTTCATGCATAGCTCGCTAAATTTACGCTTTGAAAAGTCCTTAAAAGTGTGAGTTTTCTCCACATGTAAGAGGAACCCATCGATGCGATCCTATTATTAATTATTTTTGAATTAAATAATACAATCATATATATATTTAACATAAAATAATACAAACATATATGTGATGGCGAATGGAGGGAGATGTTTTCATAGGTTTCTTGTAAACTTTAGAGATATGAGAACAAATCTTCATCCTTCTCCAATTTTTTATTCTCTTTTGATAAAATCTAGGTACTCATTAAATTTTGTGGGCATATTCTAACCTAGGACTCGCTAATAACAGCATGGACAATAGAGAAAATAGTTGTTGGATACTTTACATTTTTCTTTTGCTTTTTTTTTTTTTCTAAATAAAAAATCCAGAAGGTATTATTCAATGATATATTTTAATAGAATATAAATCTAAACACAATCCACTGTCTTTAGAATGACGATTCTAAATTCTATTTAAAATCTAGTGTTATTCAATGAATTATTTAAATCCAATTTTTTTTAAAAAAAATAGTCTTATTCAGCTTTCAAAGATTTAAAAATTCTTTGTATTTCAAACTGATTTTAAATCATCTCTAATGAAGTTTAATAAACAAATGACTGAACTCAAAATCCAAGGTATACTGTAGAAATTTTAGAATTCACCAACTTTAACTATTTTAAAATTTTGAAATTTTATAGATTATAAAACATTAAAAATTGATTTTAGTTCACTAATTGAATAAAACTCCTTTAGACCTTTATGTGTGATTTTCTGTTGATAGATTTTGTTATGGAACCAAGAGGAATATATACATATAAAAGAAATATATACATATAAAAGAATTTTATGGATCTTTCTCAATCTTCCTTTTGTTTTTTTTTAATCCTCTTATTTTTGTATAAATTTTCTTAATGCATAGATGT
>CAJHQP010011140.1:0-16155 GCA_905132765.1 Moricandia arvensis
ATCAAGATTATCAACAAGAATAAGACACTTAGGCAAGGCTCAAAGTTTAAACAAAACCAAAGATTCTAGCAACTTAGACAATCTTCTAAATGGAGCAAGATCAATGATGGTTTCAACTAAGGCTCAAGCACTAGAACTTAATCCATTTAACCAAAACAATCAGAACCAATCTATTCAAGCATTTTAAGAACCATTTCGAGTTTGAAGAAATGATGAATGACTTGCAATAGATTAAGTTCAAGTTACTTCCCTTTTTGTTTGGATGAGGAGTGACTGCTTTGTCACTTGAATCCCTCACACTTGGCCGGTTGCAACCTCTTCATGGCAACACCAACTTGATGGGAGGTGTGTGGAGCTTTCAGCTTCAGTTTTCAATCACCTCACCACAGAGGCCGCATTGAACTGAGCTTTCATAGGCACACAACCAAGGCTGCTCTGAACAGCCTCTTTGCATAGACACGCCACTGCCTAGACCCGGTTTGGTGATCCTTTGTTGAAGTCCTTGCACGGCTTGATACTGGACCATGGATCATGTACATTTAGACTCCCCCTCAAGCTTAACTTCGAGACTATGGGAGGAGCTAAGCTTGTGAGATTAGTGTATACAGTTCCATGGTCTTAAGGAACCATCAGTCTTTCCAAGACTTGATGTCCTAACCCTTGTGAGTTTTGGCTCTCTTCCTTATACCAGGAATAGATGGTGTTTGAATCACCTTAAGAGCCCTCACAAGGTAGTCTCTCATTGTATGATCACCCACTCTACACTTCTTTTAGACTTTGGGACTGATACGTCCATGTGGTATCATACAATGGCATCATCCTCTCATTGCATAATCAATCACACTACACTTCCTGTAGTTTGTGGACTGACTCGTCCAGTGATGATATGCAATGGCATAAGACCATTTTCTTGTCACCTTGGTTTGGTTTGTCACTGTATCCTAAGTACCTGACATCACCACAACTCAGTGCAAGGATTAGATCATCCCATTGGGACCAAACCAAGATCACACATCCGGTTTGATCACCAATGCCTCAACAAGCTATGATCTTGAAACAAGCTAATCACAAGAACAAGATCAAGCACAATTCAATCTATAAAGAGCAATGCATGCTTTCAACAATACACTGACACTTTAGGCTTTTAATTTCATGCAGCAATAGATGCAACAACTTAAGCAATACTATATGAATGCAATAGGTTCAATCCGAGAGCTACAAGAGACTATGCACACCAGTTCCAATCAAAACCAATGATGCAAGCAACCTAGACAGCTTCTAAATGATGCAAGCAAACACTGATGGATTAAACAAAGGCATTAGAGCCAGTATGCAACCGGATTGAACTTAGACAAAATGAGATATGCTTATGCAAAACAGATTATCAAAACCATGAACCAAGAGCTTAGACAACTTCTAAATGCTTCAAGACAACCATGATGGATAAGCTATGACAAAAGCGACCAGGAACATACTACAATGCAATAAACAAGCCAGGAGATCCTGGGACACAAACACCACTCAAAGCACAACTAAACAAAGACACAAGCTCTTATTAAGGGTTTAGGAGGTTTGCTTACAACCCAAGGAATCTGAGCTGATTCCTTGAACCTCCATGGACACGGCTCATCTGAACTTGGCAGGTTTGAGATGTGGGTTAAGCACCCAACACCTCTCCTTGGTGTGTCCATCCCTCTTGCAATGCTCGCACTTGAGACCCCTTCTGTCCTCCCTCTTGTAAGCCGCCTTGTGGGACTGAGGAACTGCTTCAGCTTGTGATGCAAGGAGAGGACTCTCCTTTGCTTCAAACAACCTGTGTGAACCTTCCTCCTTTTGGACTTGGGAACACACCTCTTCAAGCGTGGGAAGCTTCTCAGACCTTAGGATATGTTTGATAAGGTCATTGAAGGTAGGACTGAGGGTCAAGAGCAGACCAAACACCTTGTCTTGCTCCCTTCTTTCATTCAACACCTCTGGGTCAAGAGATTGAGGTCTCAGAATCTCAAGTTCAGACCAAAGGGCTCTGAACTTTCCTAGATGCACCGTGAACTCCTCATTCTCTTGGGACAGGTTGTTGATGGCTCTCTTGATTTCAAAGACTCGGCTGAGGTTAGAGATGTTACCATAGATCTTGTTTAAGGTTTCCCAAAGCTCTTTAGCACTCTCACAGTATGAGTAGGCTTCAAGGATAGATCTTTCTAAGGAGCTTTGGAGAAAGGTCAAGACCGTGTAGTCATCTTGTTGCCACTTCTCTTCCGAGACAATAGGAGAACCAGTATCACCACTGGATGAACTCTCTTGAGAGGCGACAGCTTTGGAGGAGTTTGGAGCACCTGAGATGCAATGGCTCCATAACCCCTTTCCACCAAGGGCTGTCTTCACCAGGCGTGACCAGAGAAGGTAGTTGGGACCTTTGAGGATGACTGGAATGACAATGGCTCTGGAAGACTCCATCTTGAGGTCGGATATGAGCTAGACTGTCTTCTTTGTCTTCAAAGGTGTGGACTTTAGATCCGGATGAACTGGATCTGAAAGGAGTGATCTTTAGAGCTTGTGACTGATGCGAAAGCTTCACCAGGAGACTGAGCAACCTGGCTCTGATACCATGAAAGTTTTCAGAGACTAAGTGTTGAGTGATGATGAACGAGAATGGAGATGAAGTGAATGAGACTTGATGATGAAGGAACGAGATTGATGAGAGAGTGAGAGAGAGATTCGTGAGAGATTAGAGAGTTTATGAGAGTAAAAGAGAGATTATAAGACTAAGTAACCAGAGACTAGAGAGAATAGAGAGAATAGAGACTAAGAGATTGTGAAGGAGAGAAAATCTCAGCTTGTTTATTAACCATCGACATACAAGTGTATAAATAGGAAAGGAGAGCTACTCTAGGGTTTACAAAATATCAGAGCAAGCATGTGGAGTCAAAGGAAGGTTTGAAATGAGTGGAGCAGGAGCTATACACGCTTGGGGACAGCCTGGCTGGTCAAGAGTGTAACTTGGCCTAGAATCGGCCACCAAGGCCTATGCATCTATCCAGAGATCAGTCCAGGTTCAGCCTCCTTCCTTTCCAGCCTGAACCTTATCCATAAACAGTCAAGACAAGCAGCATCTCGCAGATGCCTTCCAAGATGCCATTCTGATCCCATCTTCTTCTCCAAACCATCCGAGACTCTTTCTTCACCATTGAAGCTTCTCTGTGACTTGGGATGCCAGGTAAGACCTAGGGTTGTACGGATTTAGGGTTTGGTCCGTACAACTTGACCCGGTTTTTGCACAAACCTAAAATGTCTTCAAATGGTCGAGAAATAAGTTTCCCGGGTTGGCCCGTCCGTACAGGCCGTACAGTCCGTACGGCCGTACAGTACGGACCACCCTATTTTTGCACATCGACCCATTTGATCCCAAACTTCTCCCAAGCCTTCTTCCTTCATAGTAAACCCTTCCTGAACCTTGTTCTAGCTCTGCATAAGCTTCTGGACCCTCCTTAGACCTTGATCAGTCTCTAGGTGGGTTTTGCCCAAGCTTTGCACATTAACCTTTAGTGAGATGGTTTATCACTTCAGGTTAACATGGTCAAGCTTCCAGCCGGTGCAAGCTGTAAAGTGAGAAGCATCTAGTCAAGATGCCATTGGCATCTAGCCACCAGAGCCACTCGTTTGAACCATTAGGCGCGCCTCTTCTCCTGTCCACATGCTTTCCCTCTCTTGCTTTACGAAACCCTTGTAAACCCTCTCTATATATTCTGAACTCTCTCTATGAATAAAGCATACAGTTCTCTCTAAACTTTCGAGTCTCACAATGTTCTTCATAGTCTTCATTAATCTTCTTAGTTCTTAGTCTAAACCGAGTCTTTTGTTCATCAAATCTCTTTCTAGTCTCGTTCTTGTTACTTATTCTTATAAGATCCTAAAAGATCTTATGGTATCATGGTACGGCCCTGGAATGGCTGTCTCTCCCTGGATCACTTGAAGGGGGCGTGGGTGTATGATAGATGATGATGATGGACTTTGCCAAAGAGCTATGGATTGCTCAGAAGCTGTTTTGCTACTCCTGAGACATAGGGGCGTCCTGCTTGATGTCTAGGATGATTCCCACGGAAGATCAACCTCCTTAACAATGGAAAGTGTTCATTATAGAACAAAGTAACCAGATCTCCTCAGAGAAGAAACGACAGAAAAAAGTTTATTGCTTGATTCAATGCCAAAAACGTGGCTACAAGTTCTTAAAGCAGAAAATAGAAAACCTAAACCTAAACCAGATTGGTTTACTCTAACCCTAATCCTAATTGAAATTGGTTTACTAAATTCTAATCCTAATCCAATTCGAAATTGGTTTATTACTCCTAATCCTATTAGAACTTGGTTTACAAAAAACTGAAATTACAAATAAAGGAAATAAACCAACAAGCTGGTTCTTCTTGGCCTTCCCCTCCTTCTTCATGATGATCCACGACCTTAACTGAGTATTGGAGTGTCTCCTGATGAGATTTGGATCCTCCACGTGCTGTTGTAGCAAGACATCTTCTCTTCTGTCTATCTTAGACCTTATAGATCATTCCAATGAGACCTTGAAACTGTCCATTAAGCTGCACCATGATCACTGGTATAGCTGGCCCATACATTGTTTTCAAACCATTGAGTTTATGCCTGAACAGGATCGCACCATCCCCTCTTCCTTTAAAAGGATTTGTCCTCAAATCCAAGCTCTGTATGAGGATAGAACGTTGATCACTCAACTCCAAAGTGCATGACCTGACAATAAGAAATATCATCACCTTTCCAGTCTCTCCAGGGTCAAACACAAAGCTCTGCAATCCTTCTTCATGTCTCAGAAACATCTTTGAACTTTTCTCAATGCATGTAACTTCTAAGGCAGATGATTCCTTCACTTTGTTGAGTTTGAAGCTGACTGCTTTACACCAGGATGATCCTACAAGTGTCCTGCTCATTGACATGGGACTATGTACTTTCAGTTTCATCTTCTTTTGGTCAGGTGGTCGTGTGCATTGGTCTCCATACTCATCCTCCAGTTTTGGCTTCTCTTTAACCACAACTAGTTCCTGATTTGCTCTTCTCAACTTGTTCTGATCAGTTATGGACCTGATTAGGCACGTGTTGCCTCCCAACTCTCCTATCTTGCCACTGCAGCTGATTTCGATCATTCCATCCTCTCTCACTTCAAAAGGATTTGACCACGAATCTTGTTTTCCAAGAGTGAATGAACTCTGCAAATCAAGCTTGAATGCAGCTGCTTTCTGGACTAGAATGTTATTACTTCTATCAAACACAAACAAACTTCCTCCTGGTTCAAAACAACTTGTTGCAGACCCTTGACAAACCTTAGATGATCGACGAGATGTCTCTGAACCCACACAAGAGGTTTGGCTAGTTGATCAGAAGAGACAGTTTCAGCATCACATTGATCAACCAAATCTGCAAGCACTAAATCAGTAGCTCTAGATGATCCACCAACTATTCCTACTTCAGCTTGGTTTTGACCAGGCACGTGAACACACATAACTGTTGATCTCTCCTCTTGTTTCAGTTGATCATCCAAGTGTTGTTCCTAAAAAGAAATTGCCGGTTTTGACTCAATCTCCTCTTCCTCCTCAGTCTGTTTTAAAGGTAGCTTAGACCACGACCCAAACTGATCCAAAAAAACTTTCTTTGCTTCTCCAGCTCGTGCTTCCTCAGGTGGATTTAGATCAGGAGGTTTCAGTGGCTCACGATCTGGCTTTGTTGGTACAATAACTATCAAACCCTCGAAAGCTTGAAGCAAATTTCTTCTCAAGTCATCTTGGAATTGGTGGCTATGCAAATAAGCATGTTTTGTCCTCCTGCTTGCCTCCTGTGCGTGCTCATAATCACTGCTCAGCTCAGCTTTCTTATTAGATCCTTTCCCTTCCTGCAACAACTCCCTTGTAGCTTTTCTCGCAACCTTCTGCTCATGCTTTCTCTTGATTCCATAAGAATACATGGAATATATGCCTGGTAACTGATAGATCACGTGATTTCAGAGTAAGAACACAAACCCTAACCTTCAAGCGGCTCTGATACCACTTGGTACGGCCCTGGAAGGGCTGTCTCTCCCTGGATCACTTGAAGGGGGCGTGGGTGTATGATAGATGATAATGATGGACTTTGCCAAAGAGCTATGGATTGCTCAGAAGCTGTTTTGCTACTCCTGAGACACAGGGGCGTCCTGCTTGATGTCTAGGATGATTCCCACGGAAGATCAACCTCCTTAACAATGGAAAGTGTTCATTATAGAACAAAGTAACCAGATCTCCTCAGAGAAGAAACGACAGAAAAAAGTTTATTGCTTGATTCAATGCCAAAAAACGTGGCTACAAGTTCTTAAAGCAGAAAATACAAAACCTAAACCTAAACCAGATTGGTTTACTCTAACCCTAATCCTAATTGAAATTGGTTTACTAAATTCTAATCCTAATCCAATTCGAAATTGGTGTAAGTTTAAGAGATTTAAGAGGAGAATAAGCTGATGAACAGCAAGAACATGAAGAAAACTTTCTGAGAGAGAGAGGAGGAAAGTATTTCGAGAGAGAAGAGAGAGAGAGAGTAAACAAGAAAGAGAAGGTTTATTTCTCCTTAATCAATTCATTCTGCCTACTACATTATTTTAAAGGGAACCAGAGAGAGAGAGAGGACAGTGACAGGAAGAACAAAACAAACTAGAAACAATAAACAAAGTGCTTCTGGTCAAGGTGATAGTGACCTCTCTCTTGATACAGAACATGTGACTCTTCCATTTTTAGATTCAAACTTGGTCAAATGGCTCCCCAACGGTCTCCTCTCCATCTGTGACAAAGGTAGGAGAGTGTAGAGCCTTGCCTTGTCTTCCAAGTCAAGTTAGGTCTCCTCTTGAATGCCTTGAGCCCCAAGTCTGTACGGAATGCCTTGATCCACAAGCATCCGAGTTTCTTCTCTTCTTTGTCTATTCTGATCATTGTAACTTCCTCTCTTCTGGTTCTTCCTCTCAATACTCCCCCTCAAGCTTGACCAGAGGGACTGGTCAAGCTTGGAAGCATGAAGAACCTCCCTCATTAAAACCTTAATGTGTAAAACCCAGTGGGAGAAAAACACATCATGGAAAAAGAGTAGAGGTCTCCATGCAAGGAGAGTTAGTGAGAGGTGAGGTCTACGAGTCCCAATTTTGAATGGATGAACTCACAGACCTTAGTGCTAGCTGCCTTGGTGAAGATGTCTGCCAACTGATCTTCACTTCTCGTGTAACATGGCAAGATGACTTGTTGTTCCACAGCTTGCCTGACCTTATGGCAATCTACCTCAATGTGTTTAGTCCTCTCATGGAACACACTGTTGGATGCTATGTGAATTGCTGCCTGGTTATCACAATGCATAGTAATGGGGTTTGTAGTCTCTATGCCCAAGTCCCTTAGGAGATTTCTGATCCAGATCAGCTCACTGGTGAGCTTCCTCATTGCCCTATATTCAGCTTCAGCACTGGAACATGACACAATCTTCTGCTTCTTGCTCTTCCAAGTTACTAAGTTACCTCCAATGAAGGTGCAATATCCAGTTGTTGATTTCCTATCAGTTCTGTCTCCTGCCCAATCAGCATCACAGTAGCCTACAATCTCAGTGCTTCCATTACAAGACATCCAAACTCCTTGACCAGGCGCCTCCCTCAGGTATCTCATGATCCTTTCCACCATATTCCAATGATGGACCTTAGGCGCCTGCATATGTTGGCTAACCTGGTTCACAGCAAAGCATATATCTGGCCTAGTAATGGTTAAGTAGATGAGCTTCCCAACCATCCTTCTATACTGCTTCACATCACCATACTGCTTGTCTTCAAACTCCCCCTCTCTAAGTACTTTGTAGCCCTCTTCCAATGGTGTTTTGGCTTGTCTTCCTCCAAGGTTTCCTGCCTCAGTTAAAAGATCAAGTGTGTACTTCCTTTGAGACAAGAAGAGCCCCTCTTTAGAGCGGCATACTTCAATCCCAAGGAAGTACTTGAGTTCACCTAAATCTTTAATATCAAATACAGACTTAAGGAATACCTTGGTTTCTTTGATACCTTCTTGGTCACTTCCGGTGATGATTATATCATCTACATAGACCAAGATGACCACAATTCCTTTTGGGCTGGGGAGTGTGAACAAGGTGTGATCAGCCTCTGATTTCCTGAAGCCTCTTCCATTCAAGGTGGTGCTTAGCTTGTGGTACCACGCCCTTGGAGATTGCTTCAGTCCATAGATTGCCTTCTTGAGTCTGAGGACATTTCCAGGTTTAACCAGCTTCTCAAGACCAGGAGGTGGGTGCATGTAAACCTCATCTTCTAACTCTCCTTGTAGGAAAGCATTTTTGACATCCATCTGCCACAACTCCCATTCCAGGTTGGTTGCAATAGAGAGGATAATCCGGATTGTATGAAGTTTGGCTACTGGTGCAAATGTGTCCACATAATCTTCTCCATAGGTCTGGGTGAATCCTCTTGCAACTAGTCTCGACTTCTTTCTCTCTTCCTTGCCATTTGGTAGATACTTGATGGTGAACACCCATTTGCTTGAAACTGCCTTCTTTCCTTTTGGGAGTTCACTTTCATACCAGGTATCATTGATGATCATGGCATTTGCTTCATCATCAACAGAGTCCCTCCATTCCTTGTTCTCCATGGCTTCCTCATATGACCTTGGTACAGATCCCTGGTCTAATCCAGTAATAAAGGCTTGATGCTCAAGTGGGAATCTTGCAAGAGAACACACTGCTGATGTTGGATGGGCTACTGCTTGACTGTTGTAGTAGACCCTTGTGTTCTTCCAGTTTGAAGGAGGGTTCCTTGTCCTTGTACTCCTCCTGAGTGGTTGAGCCTGAACTTCTTGATGCTCTACTTCATCTTGAACTTGAGCAGTCTCTTGTTCATGTAGTACACTCTCCTGATCATGAGTTTGTGAACCTTGTGGTTGTTCTGGTTCATGATCATTGCCCCCCTCAGGATCAGGATGAGTGGCTTCTTCACCTTCTGGTGCAGTATCAGCTGAAGGAGGAGCTGAGTTAGTCGCCACTTGTGGGTTTGAAAAACTGATTCCCAGATTCTCCATCAGTATCCTTAGGTTGTTTGCCCTATCTGAGGGAGCTTGAGACAGATCCTTCAAGCTCTCCCAGCTTTTTTCATCATAGAAACCTCTTGATTCCAAGAACTTTACATCTCTAGAGACCATAACCTTCCTTGTTTCTGGAACATAACATTTGTAGCCTTTCTGGTTTGGTGAATACCCAATGAATATAGCTTTGACACTTTTAGCTTCAAGCTTGTTTCTTAGTTCACCTGGTATCAAGACAAAGCACACACACCCAAACACACGCAAATGGTCAATAGATGGATAAGTCTTGTTTAGTACCTCATAAGGAGAGACATCTTGGAGGATCTTAGTAGGAATTCTGTTGATTAGGT
Source organism: Moricandia arvensis (assembly GCA_905132765.1). Classification (NCBI taxonomy): domain Eukaryota; kingdom Viridiplantae; phylum Streptophyta; class Magnoliopsida; order Brassicales; family Brassicaceae; genus Moricandia; species Moricandia arvensis. Next base: position 9,443 of record CAJHQP010011140.1, read on the forward strand.
AGCAAGCAGTGATCACAGCATCCCCCCAAAACCTTTTGGGAACATTGGTGTGAAACATCATGCTTCTGGCCACCTCCATTAGATGTCGATTCTTCCTCTCAGCTACACCATTTTGCTGTGGGGTATAAGGGCAGCTAGTCTGGTGAATGATCCCATGTTTGTTGAGGTGTGCTTTGAAAACATTGCTAGTGTACTCCCCTCCATTATCTGATCTAAGAATTTTGATCTTAACATTGAAATGGTTAGTTATGTAGTTTTGAAAGTTTATAAAAGCTTCTAACACCCTATCTTTTGATTGAAGCAAGGTTAACCAAGTATATTTCGATTTCTCATCTATAAATGTCACAAAATACTTATGGTTTTCTCTTGATAAACAGGGTGCAGTCCAAACATCAGAGTGAATGAGATCAAAGCAACTTTCATACACGGTTACTGATTTAGGGAAAACAGATTTGCAATGCTTACCAAGAATACAAGCCTCACAACTATCATTCTTAAAGGAAATACTAGGCAACATCAAGCTCAGTGCACGTGAGTGAGGGTGTCCTAGTCTAGCATGCCACATTGCATCTTTAGGTAAAACAGGAGATGAACTAAAAGCATAAGATAAATCAGATAAGCATTTGGTGTCTTCAAGCAGATACAGGCCCTCCTTGGTCACACCTTTGCCAAGTAAACTACTTGTCTCAATATCCTGAAAGTAGACATCATTAGGACTAAAAACAGCAAGGCAATTCAAATCACTGGTTGCCTTTTTAACAGATAACAAATTAGAAGTGAATGTGGGCATATAAAATGCCTTTGAATCTTTGTTAAACAGTTTCAAGTTCCCTATACCTTTAATGGGTACTTTCTCACCATTAGCTATCATCACATTACCTAAGGCAGGTTCTATGTTACTGATTAGACTAGCATCACTAATCATGTGGTGAGAAGCCCCTGAATCTATCACTAGTGGTTTAGGATTCTGACCAGTAGTGTGTAATGCATTTAGAGATGTTCCAGTAGTGTGTAATGCATTTAGAGAGGTTCCAAGAACAATACCAGAGTTCTCCTTGAGGGCTTTGATGAGAGCATCAAGGTCTGACCTCTTGATAGTCTCATCCTGAGTGGTCCTCAAGGTAGACAGAGTACTTTTCGCCATGGCTTTGGTTTCACCAGCTGCATTTGAACCAACATGAGAGCGCATGGTTGAGCACATAGATGGTGTGGATGGTTCTGGCGTGTCTGAGGAGAAGTGTGCTCTTGCATCCATGTACTGACTCCTTGGCTCTTTGAACTTGGCAGGTTTGAGGTGAGGATGAAGGATCCAACACTTGTCCTTCATGTGGCCTTTCTTCTTGCAATGATCACACACCCACACCTTCCTATCATCCTGCTTGTAGTATCCCTTGTTAGCTACTGCTACTTCCACCTTGTGTGCCATGGTGAGTTCTCCCTTTCCTTCAAACAAACCCACTGACCCTTGTTCCCTCTGGATTTGAGCACACACTTCATCCAAGGATGGTAGCTTCTCAGCTCTGAGTATGTGCTTAATCAAATCATTGTAGCAAGGGTTAAGGGTCAGGAGCAGTCCAAAGACCTTGTCTTGCTCACGCCTTTCATTTAACACCACTGGATCAGTTGAACTCGGTCTGAGCATTTCAAACTCAGCCCATAGTGACCTGAACTTCCCAAAGAACTGATTGAAGTCCATGTCTTCTTGCTTGAGAGAGTTGATGGCTCTCTTTACTTCAAAGACTCTGCTAAGGTTGGAGACATTCCCATACACCTTATACAGAGTATCCCATAGTTCCTTAGAGGTTTCACAGTAGGAGTAGGCCTCTAGGATACTTTGGTCTAGAGAGTTTTGGATGGCTGACAGCACCAGAAAGTCTTCTTGAACCCATTTGGTTTCATCAACAGCTACAACCTCTTGGCCATCTTCACCTTGTGTTACCAGCTTTGGGGCTTGACCTTCTGTCACATGACTCCATAAGCCACGACCTCCAAGGGCAGTCTTCACAAGTCTTGACCAGAGAAGATAGTTTAACCCTTTCAAGGTTACTGGAACCACAACAGCCTTGTTTTGCTCCATCTTGGATGCTATGGACCGTTGGGTAATAGAGTGTTTCTAAAAAGTTTGAGAGTTTGGCGAACTGGAAGTGAAAGACTCTCAAGAACAGCTTGTATACTCCAGGAATCTGAATGATATACCCACAGAAACAAGAACAAGAAGAAGAACTCGAGAAAAACAGAGGAAAACAGAGGAAACAGAGGAAAACAGAGGAAAAACAGAGGACCCTTGCTATTATCCACTGGATAATAGTTTAGGTTTTGCTGGAAACTTGAAAAAGAAGGAAGAAGAGTGTATTGCGGAAGAAGAATAGAGGTTTAGGAGCTTGAGTAGCTCTGATACCATGTAAGTTTAAGAGATTTAAGAGGAGAATAAGCTGATGAACAGCAAGAACATGAAGAACACTTTCTGAGAGAGAGAGGAGGAAAGTATTTCGAGAGAGAAGAGAGAGAGAGAGTAAACAAGAAAGAGAAGGTTTATTTCTCCTTAATCAATTCATTCTGCCTACTACATTATTTTAAAGGGAACCAGAGAGAGAGAGAGGACAGTGACAGGAAGAACAAAACAAACTAGAAACAATAAACAAAGTGCTTCTGGTCAAGGTGATAGTGACCTCTCCTGAACAGTTCCCTGCTTGATACAGAACATGTGACTCTTCCATTTTTAGATTCAAACTTGGTCAAATGGCTCCCCAACGGTCTCCTCTCCATCTGTGACAAAGGTAGGCGAGTGTAGAGCCTTGCCTTGTCTTCCAAGTCAAGTTAGGTCTCCTCTTGAATGCCTTGAGCCCCAAGTCTGTACGGAATGCCTTGATCCACAAGCATCCGAGTTTCTTCTCTTCTTTGTCTATTCTGATCATTGTAACTTCCTCTCTTCTGGTTCTTCCTCTCAATAATACCACTTGGTACGGCCCTCGAATGGCTGTCTCTCCCTGGATCACTTGAAGGGGGTGTGGACGATGATAGATGATGGAGATGGTCTTCTCCTTAGAGCTATGAGATGCTCTAAAGATGTTTAGCTACTCCTGAGACACAGGGGCGTCCTGCTTGATGTCTAGGATGGATCACAGAAGGTTTAACTCTTCCTTAGTGTGATATAAAACTGCTCACCAACGTGAACAAGATAGAGAAGTCTCCTAAGAGACGATTTGTCTGAGCCAAAGCTTAATTTTATTGAATAATGGTTGATTGCTTACATGGAGGCTCGTGGCTACATAAATAAGAAAGAAGAAAACGAAATCCTAAGCTAAAAACCCTAAACCTAAACCAAGTTGGTTTAGTCTAAACCTATTCCTAATTGGTTTACTAACCCTAAACCCAATTGCAATTGGTTTACACTTAATAAAATCATAAATAAACTTAAAATAAACCATATTAGACGTGATTAATATTCTTGGCCCAATCATAATCCAAGCTGGCTTGTCTTTCCACTTTTTGGGCCGATAAAGGCCTTTTTCGAACAACTCTTGCTTGGGCTCAATCCATCTTGTTTCTGCTACGACCAAGTACCTCCTTAAGCTAATTTGGATGATGAAAATACTCCTGATAATCCATTTCCAGCTCTGGTTCTTCATCTTCCATTCCCAACTCATTTCTCGGCCATGCCGGTTTGACCGGTCCATTTCTCGATCATGCAAGACCATCCATTTCATTTCCTGTCCAACCAGCTTCCTTCCATCATTTACTTGGTCAATCAGGTTGAATACTAGACGTCCATGTTGGTCCATAGTCATTGCTATCTTTATAAAGGGCTCATCAAGGCCCACAGCCTTCTGTCGGTCCAATACCTCATGAATAAGCCCAATAAGCTCTCCAATAAGCCCCATTAAGCTGTGCTATGGACCATATTCTTTCTGAGAACGTGTGAAGATGGCAAGTATTAACTTTTGATTTAGTGAGTGTAAAGGCACGAGTTTAAGAGAGGATCAGATTGTTTGTATGAGAGAATAAGAGATTAGAGAGAATAGAGAGAGAGAGACTTGAAACTCTGTTATTTTTTATTGATACTCGACAAGTGATAAAAATAGAGGAGCAACTAGGGTTTCCAGAGACACAAGGAAGAGCAAATGTTGTAGTTGAGGCATGTAGTCGACTATATCACAGAACTATGTAGTTGAGTCATGTAGTCGACTATATCACAGGACTATGTAGATGATTCCTTATTCAGATCCTCTTCTTATTCATGTCAAAATAATATCTTAACTCCTCAGCATACCTCAACTCAACACTCCCCATCACTTCTCTTCATGTACTCACTCATTTCAACACTCCCCCTCAAGCTTGACCATGTGGAACAAGTCAAGCTTGGAATGCCATGAGATCTCCTCATTAAAAACCTTACCAAAGAGAACCCTTCTTAGGGATAAAACTTTGATAAGGAAAAGAGTAAAGACCCCATGGCGAGGGGATCAGTTGTTTGGGAGTAAGATCAATGAGTCCCAACCTCGAAAGGATGGACTCCATTGTCTTTGCCTCGCAGCCTTGGTGAACACATCAGCAAGTTGATCATCACTTCTTGTATAGCATGGCAATATCACTCCTGAGACAATCATTCTGCCTCACCTTTATGACAATCAACTCTATGTGCTTTGTTTCTCTCATGGGAAGACTGAGTTAGATGCAATGTGAATTGCTGCTTGATTATCACAATGCATTGTCATTAGGGGTGTTCTGTTCAATCTCCAGATGCTTCAGAATGCCTTGATCCATACCAACTCGTTTGTCAGCTTCAGCATAGCCCTATACTCAGCCTCAGCACTTGAACAGGATATAACCTTCTGCTTCTTACTTTTCCAAGTAACCAGGTTTCCTCCAAATGAATGTACAATACCCAGTAGTTGATTTCCTATCAACTCTATCTCCTGCCCAAGTCAGCATCACATACCCAACTACTTCTGTACTGCCATTGCATCCCATCCAAACTCCTTGTCCAGGCGTGCCACTCAAATACCTCAGTATCCTATTAACCACTCTTCCAGTGATAGACCTTTGGATCCTGCATATGCTGACTTACTTGATTTACTGCAAAACATAAATCTGGTCTTGTGATAGTCAAGTAGATCAGCTTCCCAACCATCTTCCTGTATAGCTTAGCATCCTCAAACAACTGGTTCTCTTCAATCTCCCCCTCAAGTAGAACCTTATACCCTTCTTCAAGAGGTGTCTTGGCTATCTTTCCTCCAAGCACATCAGTCCTCCTTCAACATATCCATCGTATACTTCCTTTGAGACATAAACAACCGCTCCTTTAGATCTGCATATCTCAATCCCAAGAAATACTTCATCTCTCCCAAATCTTTGATATCAAACACTGACTGAGAACTCCGTAGTAGCTTTGATCCCAGCCTTATCACTTCCTGTGATGATCAAAATCATCCACATACACCAATATCACAATGATCCCTGATGGAGTAACCAGACGTGAAAAGAGTATGATCCAGTTCAGACTTCCTGAACCCTCTCCATTTAGAGTTGTACTCAGTTTTCCATACACAGGCTCTAGTGACTGTTTTAACCCATATATTGCTTTCTTCAATCTCAACACATTTCCTGGCTTCACTAGATGCTCAAGAAAGCATTCTTCACATCCATCTGCCATAAATCCCACTCTAGGTTCTGTAGCATAGACAATACAATCCGGACTGTGTGAAGCTTAGCTACAGGAGCAAATGTGTCACTGTAATCTTCCCCATAAGTCTGTGTAAAGGCCTCTTGCTACCAACCTGGTCTTCTTCCTACCAATCTGCCCATTTGCAAGGTATTTGATTGTTAAAGATCCATCTACTAGTCACAGCCTTCTTCCCCTTAGTAGTTCACTCTCATACCATGTGTCGTTTCTGATCATTGCATCCCTTTCATTACCCACTGACTCTCTCCATTCTTTATCATTCATGGCTTCTTCATAGGATCTTGGATCCTCATTCTCATCCAAGTTACACATAAACACCCTGTGTTCTTCTGGATACTCTGCAAAGGAACACACGACTTGAGAAGGATGCTTCACAGCTTGGGCATTGTAGTACACTCTCGTGTTTACCCAGTTGGAAGGATCCCTCCCTAACCCTTGTGCTCCTCCGCAAAGGCTGAACCACTTCTTGAACTTCTGGAGGAGGTGTCTCATTTACCTCCTCTCCACTAGACTGATCCAAATTCTCAGCCTCATGTGTCACCTCTTCATCATGATGACCTGAATCCTCTTGGTGCTGCTCCTGGCACTTCTGATTCAGACTCTTCTCCCCCCTCATGATCAAGAGGGGTTTGTTCTTTCAGCTTCTCTAGCTTGATTCATAAGGAGGATTTGATGTGATCATGGACCGGATCACTAAGGAGAACGGGAGAGTCTAGATGAGCCACATGAAGCCACATTGCACCACCAGCCTGGTGATGATGCTCTAGCCATTCCTGAAGGTCCCATGACTCGTTCCAGAGTCAAGAATTTTAAAGAGAATGTTGTTGGATTACTCACTTCACATCCACAACAAGAAAGTCTGGACAAGGTCTGATCCGAGATGTCTTGATCACAATTCAAGCCATCTCTACATCAAGCTGAGTTAGTGTCTAGGCAAACATGGGGTGCGTGCTCTTTTCCTTGCTTTTGGTTTTGTCCCACGAGGTTTTCCGGAGGAAGTTTTTAACGAGGCCACAACTTGTCTTCACAT
>CAJHQP010011141.1:0-16153 GCA_905132765.1 Moricandia arvensis
AATTGAAATTTCTATTAAAAAATTGGTTATTAAATCACATATGTGGAAATATATTTAATTTTTGTATTTTAATAGTAAAATGTTGCTCTTTATACAAAATTCCTTATTCATCAAAAGATATGGTTTTTATTAATAAAGAACGCAAATTAAAAAAATATTTATAGATACTGTCTTTTATATGAATTTACTTTTTTTGATAATAATTTAGTATAAAAATAAGGGTACTAATAATAAAAAATATTAATAATGATAAATATAATAATCAACTCAACTAGTAATAAACCATCATAATATGGTTTTATTAATAAAAATGAAAAATATAAATATTTATAGATATTCCCTTTTATAATAAATTATTTTTTTGATAAAAATGGTTATAAAAGGAATGTATAAATAAAAAGAAAATAAAATATTAGTAATGGCAATTAAATAAAATTAATTCAATTAAGAATCATCAATGTAATAAACACCACCTGTGAGAGTTAACGTGATCATACCACGTAGAAAACTAAATTTCTCAAATAATATTATAGAGATATATAATTCCTAGTATTTTCTTTCCATCAAACGACTATTCTATTACTCAAGCTTGAAGGGTTTGGGAAGCCAGACCGGAATAGAGCAACCAACTAAACAAATATCTCTATGAAAAGAACGTTCATTCCTAACCAGTGCGTCTACAGTTCCATTATGATTTCTTGGATGTGGCAGATCTCAAATTCTGGAAAATAAATCAGTATCGTCTGTATCGCCTCCAGTTTTGTTGCAAAGCTCAACCATTCTTACGGTTTTGATACTATCACGATAATGTCCTTGGCAAGTCAGTGCCAAAACGCTGACAGAACGAATATTGGAGCATACACTCCATTGGCCCATCTAAGAGCCTCTAATCCGAAGGGAAGTGTCGTAATCTTGCTTCCTTAGATTTTGCGTCCCCATGAGCTCGATTTTCCCATTGTAGCTCTCTCACACACACAGCCGCAAGCCGCTATACTGATCTGTGACGGTCCAAGAAACATCCACCATACAAATATTTTTCAAGACATAAGGTCTGTGATGTCTCGCTCCTGTGCACTTGTGGATTCTGAGTGATTGTCTCATTAAGCATTAAACACGCAAGACATTCACCTTCTGCATATCGTACTAGCTCCATTGGATCTCCTATCAATTCCCCTGAAGAGTTTATCATTTCGGGCCTTCCAAATATACCAAATTATCCATTCTGAGAGAACATTAGACATATCGTTAGACGGGATTGACACTCCTTTCAACATCAGCAGTACCAAAGTCGTATTGGCAGTATGCGTTCTCCGCAGCGGTTTACCTTATCAACATGATGCCCACATCGATACTCTCCAATCAATCTCCTTATCAAAAACTATTTAGCGTACAGTACCAAATTATGAGAAGCTGAAAGTGTTTGGGTGGCCTATGCTTCCCCTGGTTGAGACCGTACACTCATCACAAACTTGAAGATCGCTCCAAACAATGTGTCTTCCTTGGATACTCCACGTCGCAAAGCTCTTATATGTGCTTTCACAAACAATCAGGAAGATGTTTTACCTCCAGACATATTGAATTCGTCGAAGACAAGTTTCCGTCCTCACTCCGCCACAACCGTTCGTGATGGCAAACCTAGCCAACATCGAGTACTGTTATGGATCCATCAAAGCCCACGAGCTATAGTGATTCGACCCCTGACTCATGTGCTACCTTGGATCCCCGCGCAATCCTTCACCCGCCACCTCCGTCATCATCCGATGACTCATCGTCCTATCAACAACGACTCAGCTATGTTCCTCTTACCTTCATTCGTCTTCTCTTAACCTTCACTCTGGGCCTTCTCCCCAGCACAATAATGGGCCTAAATACCCAAGCCCAGCATCCAAAACCCAAACCAACAAGCCACAAACCAAACACAAAATCCACCACACACACCCCATACAAATTCCAGTCCACTACCATTAGCCCAAAACACCAATACTACAATCTAACCATCGTCTTCATACGATTAATCAAACACAACCAAATCAACCTCATACCAATCCTTTTGTTCCTATCGAAACTCCACAAAAATTCCTAACCAACACCCAATGCAAACGCGTTCCCAAAAACAAAATTACCAAACCCAACCAAAATTCCACCCCCTAGCAAACCGTAGAAACGAACCTTCTTCCGAACCACAAAACAGTCATTCAAGGCAATGCATCATGCAGAATGCGCTAAGGCTACATCAATAGAATACAATGCTCACATGCGTAATCCACACATGGGATCTCGTACCGGCATCTCCAAACCCAAAAATTTGCTAGGTTGTCGCTGGCTTTATACTACAAGTATCTTTCCAACGGTCAAGTCGAAAGACGTAAAAGACGCCTTGTGGCGAAAAGGTATAATCAACAGTACGCGTGTGCACTTACGATGAAACATTCAGCCCTGTCATCAAAAACCAAAACAATCCGTCTGGTTCTAGACATCGCAGTAAACAAAGGTTTGGCAAATCAAAGCAATTGGATGTTAACACTGCGTTTCTCAAGGTGATCTTCAGGAGGAAGTCTATATGACTCAACCACCTGATTTGTGACAAAGATAGACTACACATGCTTACAGGTTACGGAGAAGCGATCTACGGTCTGACAACAAGCTCCCCGGGCATGGTACTATGACTCTTAAGCAACATCTAACGGACACTGGATTCGCAACTCCCAAGCCGATGGCATCTCTGTTCACGAAGACTTATAGGAGGAACGTGCACATATGTCCTCATCTACGTAGACGACATAATAGTCACGAGTAAACAGCAATTTAGTCATCAACAATGTCCTCACCTCACTAGCAGATCGCTTCTCGATCAAGGGACCCTGTAACCTTCATTACTTCCTTGAATCGGAAGCTACAAGGACAACGTCAGGTCTACATCTGTCTCAAAGGAAATACATCTATGACCTACTTGAGAAAACGAAGATGCAAGATGCAAAATCTGTCACCACTTTACTTCCAACAACACTGGAAGCTCATGGTGGCACTCCCCTCTCGGATGCGAGAGAGTATAGATCAGTAGTGGGGAGTCTCCAATACTTAGCTTTCACACGCCCAGATATATCCTATGTCGTTAGTCGCCTCTCACAGTTCATGCACTGCCCCATGACGGAACATTGGCAGGCAACCAAGCGGGTTCTTAGATACCTCGCACGGACCCCTACACACAGTATATTTCTGGCCAGAAAACTCACCTCTCACTCTACACGCGTTTTCAGATGCAGATTGGGCAGGGGATACATATGACTATGTGTCCACAAATGCGTATGTCATTTACTTGGGCTCCAATCCAGTCTCGTGGTCCTCGAAAAAGCAGCGTGGGATGACTCGCTCGTCCACAGAAGCGGAATACAGAGCAGTGGCCAACACAGCCTAAGAAATCCGCTGGCTATGTTCTCTCCTTCAAGAACTCGGTATAAGGCTTCCCATTCCACCAGTTATCTACTGTGACAATGTCGGCGCAACATACCTCTGCGCCAACCCGGTGTTTCACTCGAGGATGAAACACATTGCATAGAAATCTGGTTCAGCAGGAGCATTGCGAGTCTCACATGTTACCACTCATGATCAGTTGGCTGATGCTCTCACCAAACCGCTACCTCGTACCAAGTTCACTCAAGCATGTTCCAAGATTGGAGTGACTAAACCCCCTTCATCTTGTGGGGGTGTGTTAAGGAAACAAGTATAATTAAGTAAAGGACTCTTATTGTCAATAGTAGTGTAAACCATATTCTCTGTAACTATATATACCCTGCTGTACATTCCTTCATATATACAAGTTACATATTCTATATCAGATGCCCTCCTGTTACTTCATGTGGCTCCGCCACTGTGGATATGTTATCGGATGGTAGATCGACGAAAAGCTTTTCTGGATATGCTTGATCTTAGTTGCAAGAGACAAAAGTCACGGTTAGTGTGTGTGTTCGTGAGGTGTATTTGGGCTTATTAGTTGGAACTAAGTTTGTTTATTTACATCTATAAACAGAGCTTGATGTCTTCAGTCTTGTCCTTCTTTATATCGCTTTATTTCTTCAAGTGTTTCGGTTCTGATTCATGCTGATGTATTCAGTTTCACATGATCTGTGGCTTTAGGTTGTAGACAGTGCATTGAATCTCTAAAGCTTGTATTTACTATCATGGACAGAGACATGGAGACTTTCCAAGATCATGATAAAACGAAATATTGATTCAGCAGTTTGAGATTTTATACTCAACGATAAATTAGCTTATACTGTTTTTTTTTTGGCATCAAGCCAGTAACTTTTTCAACAAAAATTAGTAATAGGAAAGGGAAGAAAACAAGAGAGTCAACATCTTAGCGGCATTTGTAACCAAAGAGATGATCAAAGCTCGTTTAAATCTGATCATCTGGGCAGCTGAACAATGCTTGATTTCACCACAGCTTCACAGTCTCTCTTTAGAAAGTTCCCTACTCAGAAACCCAATTGGATCACATATATATATAAATCAGCAGAGTGTCTTAGTGATATAACTGATGACAAAGCACTGAAATAGAAGCGAATGTACAAATCTTCTGATGTATAAAATGCCCAATACCTCTTGTGGAGATAAGATGGATACGAGAACGAGGACCTTGGAACATCCAATTGTCTTCTTCCAATGATTTAACCTCTTTGTCAAGCTCACCCATCAAATCAGTTTTCAAAACTGCATATCATGTAAAAAGCCTAATCGCTTGATGAAATTTGATCTCCCACTAATCACATTTCTGAGCAATTATCAGAGTACCAAATCATCTAAGCAAGTTAAAGTCTAATAGGGAAAATGAATCTCAAGGTGATTCTATGAATCCAATTCAAGGACGCAATCCCACAACGAAAAATCTGATGACTATCGAATTTTGCGAGGAATTAGAAAAGTTTAAAGAGAAGAAGGGAAGAGAGAGACCTCGCATGGCTTCGTCCTTTCGGGCCTGCATAGAAGGAATATCCGGTGGAAATGGGAAATCGTCTAGTCCAGCGGCGGCTCCGCTGCTTCCACCGCCTCCTGCTACGGCCGTTGTCGATACCGACGAATGAGCCGGAGATGCGCCGTTCATCACCCTCAATCCCTACTTCCTCTATCTCAAACTAACTTTGAGATTGGAAAAAGACTGTAAAATTAAAATTAAAATTGAACTCAAATTTATGGATGAGTTTAAAACATGAAAGCATTGGGTAAATCTCTAAAATAACACCTTTTGAAGTTTTTATCACAAAAATAAACTTTAAAAACAAAAATGACCAAACTAGACCTTTTTATTTTTTAAAAATTAATATTTTTTTATTTAATTTTTCAATTTTAAACCTCACCCCTAAAACCGCACCCCATAACTCTAAACCCTAAATCTAGATTAGTTAACCCAAGGGGTATAAACGTATATTTACCCTAAAATCTCACCCCAAAAAGGTTATTTTTGTCATTTTTTCTCTTAAAGTTTATTTTTGTGACAAAAACTTTTTTAGGTCTATCTTAGAGTATTTCTCTTCTCGATTATTTCTTTTTAATTATAAATATTAAATTAATATTATTGAATATAATACTTTTTTAACTTAAAATGTATTTTATTACTCAAAATTGAATTGATTTAAATAAGTATACTTGAGCAGAACAACCAACAAAATAAAAGTTTGTATGAAAATATGGTTTTGGCTAAAAAGTTTGTAGTCTCATTTTGTGTGCGAGGATTAGCAAACTTCAAAGTATTGAAATCTTCTATTCAGCTCTTGTATCTCCTCTAGTTCAATCTAGAAATTTGGTTACCATGAGGTTTCTTTATTATTGATAACAAATCTTTGCAGTATGTCCGTAAATATAGACATGTGAAAAATGCAGCATATTTTCCATTGCCTAGCAGAAAAATTTTCAACTCAGAATACAAAGCAGATTCATGTCGTCTTTGATTTTTTACACCCATAAACTGAGTCTGGCCAGTGTTGTCTTGCCATATCTAACCACTCACACTGAAACAATGATGTAGAAGTCCAAGAACCATATGCGAAACATATATTCTCATAGCATATGGCTTGAGTTGATTATGTTGTCATTTGTACCACAACTGTAGGTGCCTCATTAGCCGTGAATCATGCATGACATTCTCCCTCGGCATATCTTATCAGTTCTAATGGATCTCGATCAGTTCCTCTAAATAATTTATCATTCCTCGACTTACAGAGATATCATATTATCCATGGATAAAGGTCTCTGTCGATCTCCAGATCCTTGATAACATTTTACCACCAAAATAGATACTCCATATTAGTCAAAATACTTGAAACCGAGAAAACATTCAGATGAGAAGGTGTGGCTGCTAAAGCCTTGCTTGGATTGTTGGAGGACATTCATAAATTGCATGATTCACTGACTCATTTAGTTCCACACATCTTGGACAAATATTATCACATCTCATATGACATGATGATTTAAATTTTTTTATTATAACTACATGTCTGGAGAGTAATTGCCATATAAGATGACGAAATTTTTGAGGGGTTTTAACTTCCAAGCAAAGACTTGAATTTTCCTGATGCATGGTTTTGAATATAATGTCTAATCAAACATAAAATTACATAAAAATATCATATAAATACTATAGATGATAACAAAAAAAAATTACATGTATGAGTCTGACCAGAAGTTACAAAGAAAACAAACATGTGAAATAAAATCTCTCTCTTTTCTCATATTTATCTTCAAAAGAGAGAAAATGAATTATCTTTTCCGATTTGCTTCAAATCAGATATCTTGTTCAGGTTTTTGCTTAGTTTTTATTTTTTGTTGTTCAATTCAAATTGAAACGAATCTATTTTTTTTTTGAATTAATAAAATTCTCATTGATCTCCTTAAATAGAATCTTAATTTATTTTCTTATTTTTAGATCACCGGATGGATTCCAGTTGCAGCTTCTATAATTTCTCTATCTCACCGTTGATTTGATCTCTCCTCTATGATAGAGTAACATCTTCACAAGGACTCAAGCTGAAGTTTATACATGAAGGCCTGATCAAAATGAAATCTCATAGTGAGCTTATTAGTTTCATCAAAAGATGGTTTTGTGTTGTCGCAAAGTAAGAGACAAGTTGATGAGAACGTAAAGCTTGTATTTGTTTATTTGATCAAACGGCTATAGATATCCTTTCACAAACGTACAACTGTCTCCTACATTCTCAAAAGGCGTTAACAACATGAAACAAACTAGTGACCTATTAGTTAGCTACTACTCCTACACAATTTCCACTTATTAACTCTACAACTACTAAAATAAAAAGTCAAGTCTAACAAATTCTTCTGTAAACTGATATGTCGAATGAATTATCGATTTACTCAGGCATCTCGACCAAACCAATTGTCTTCTTCAGCTTCTTAAATCCAATTTCAAGGGTTTAGTCATGATATCACCAACTGATCTTAAATGTATCCAATTTCATGAGTTTAGTCATGACATAAACAATTACTTAGTAATAATACTATATTGGAAATTTGTCTCCTTGGTTGTTCTCTATGAACACTTACATTTGAATATGTTTAACAAATTAAATACTAAGATACAATGAAAAGTAATTCATATAATCAAGGAAACAATATTACTAACCAATTGTACTCGAAATTTTCATTAATGGAATTCTAAGAGAAACATTAGTTCCTACAATACTCTTAAATGGTCTCCCCCTTGAAGTAGTTATAAAACAACATTATTAATAAAAAGTAACGACTCCCTCTGTTTCAATTTAGTTGTCATTGTAGAGTAAAATTTTGGTTTTAAAATAAATGCCGTTTTAGAATTTCAATGCAAAATGTATTACACTTATATGCTATTTTATTTTCTGTTGATTTACATATGGTTAGGTGTATATGTAATGTTTTTTATCTAGTAAAATATACAAAATAAAATATTTTCTTAATATGTATGCACAAACCTAAAATAACAACTAAAATGAAATAGATGAAGTATAATGTTGGTAAAGTCATATATTACGTTTTCTAAGAAGTGGCGAAATAGTTGGTCCAGTTGCTTGATTGGTATTTTTCACTTGTCCAAAACAATTTGAACATACATGACTCGGTAACAGATTATTGGGTGAATATACAAATTTAAATTTTAACAAATATATTAGCAAAATGTAATTTAGTTACGCATTTTTTAAAATGTAAACAACCAACTAGATTTGTTATGTCAAGAAAAATGTTTATTCCAGCAACATTTGATAACTATATGATTGTCTTCCACCTTAATAAGAAATAATAATATTAAAAATAGCACATTAATCATAATGTTTAATTTATATATACGCAGTAAAAGTAAAATCATATGTTTACTAAGTGGTGGAGAATTATTGGTAATAATAAAACGAAGCAAATCCAAAATAATTATCGACGGACCAGATTTTACTACAATAATTACAAAATTGTAGCATGTTAATCTATTATTAGTGAGCATTATAGAATAAATATACTCAATGCTAAAAAAAATTTACTTTTCTGATGAGAAGATTTGTCAATTAGATCATCACTTATTGATGGTCTTCTTCCACCTACAAACATAAAATTCTTATAAAAATGTTAATGACATGTACATTGAGATCTTTATACAGTTTATATTATATATAAGCTTACGTGGTAGCCTTGGAGGTGAAGTCAACTGAATTAAACTTTCAATTATTTTACGACCCACTACATAAGAATTACGTCTCAATCTTTCTCTTCATTCAAAAGATAAGAAAATCTCCAATGATTACCCTCTCAATAGCATAAACACCATTACCTTTATTCTCTGTTACTTGTCCCGTCGTATTCATGTATCAAATGATAAGCAAATATTCCAAGGAAATTTTCAGTAATTTGATCGAATATTAAAAACATCTTCTCATTATAATCGTCATGTGTACTCACAAACAAATAATATCTAGATACATCTATTTTTTTTTTTGGCCATGTAAACAACTTATTTATAATTTTATAAAATTAAATACACATAGTTAATATAATATACCTTGTGAAAATCATATTAACATCATCACATGTATTACAGTTATACTGCGGTTGAGTTCCATCATTGTCAGAAAATTTACATGCGGAATAATACCAATTTTGGAAGTATTAATCCATTTGATGGTCACACAACAAAGAAATTTTCTAAACTACATGTAATATAACACTTGGTTGATATATATATATATATATACGAAAAATTCAAAAATGGTTATAAACAAGTACGCATTCATTTAATACTTACCGATGTTGACTATGAAATACCGCAAAAAATTTCATGAGGATTTCTCAAAAAAAAAAACACTTCAGATATCTAAAGAATTACCGAATGATATCTAATTGAAAGCACCTTTTTAAAAACTTGATGATTAATCGACAACCTATTATAGACAAAATATTAACACATTAACAATATTTAATAATGCATAATCATCTCTCTTATTAAAACATGTAATAATTTGAATATATGTACTACTATTGAAATTAGCAATACGTAGGATCAAATAATATCTTTGTGGCACTGAAAGGATTAGAAATTCTTATCTCACCAATAACACACCGAGAAAACATTAGACATATGAATTGAATATATAAAATAGGGTAAATGAGGTATTAATAAAATTGTTATACCTTAACAGGATTTGACAGAGCATGACACATACCACAACCGCATTCATCTTTCTTGGCAGTATAAAATCAAATGTTTATTTTGCATGATCTCCCCATAAAGTACATTTAAGTGTAACCTCAAAGATATTTATTCTATATAAGATACTATATCGTTGATTATATGATAAAAATATGAACATCACTTACTTTGTATCGTGAAAAATCAGTTGGAGTTTGGAAGAATTGTTTGACTTTCCTTTAGTCTTCACTTCTTCAATGTTACCGACTTAATGATTTGTCCACTGACATCTTTAAATTAAAATTAAAGAAGATGACAAACATTAGTGATTAGACAAACCGTAAATAATGAAAAAGACATGTTTATTTTGTGCTACTGAATATATATAATTTTTTTACCTCTCAATACGTTCATTTCATATTTTTCATCCAATACCTCACCAAAATCCGTGAAATACTTTTCCGGTACATCATCAGGAAAATCTGTCAATGCTTTTATCCTAGTTGTCCTAAGGATAGCCAGTTTGTAAGGAAATGAACTGGTCATGAACTCACCATCGTATTTTTATAGACTGAATGCGTTTATTGATAAATATTAACTCTTGTTTAGAAAAAGTTTATGTTTATGTACCAATTTATTCTCAATAGAAATGTGAAATATGGTAGCCTTTGAAATCATAAAATTATGCATATGTAGTTTCATAAGTGGTTAAGGAATTAGATTAATAATATGATGAAAGTAATAGTGCATGGAATAATAGAGTTTCCTGTTCTGGAATCATACGAAGCCCATTGGTTGATAATCTTCACTTGAATTTTCTAAATCTCACTAGATGCTTCTAATAGATTGACTGGAACATAATGTTGAGCATTCTTGCAACAATTGACATTTTTAACGGAAAAGCGAGAGTCAAACGATTAGGTTGTAAATAGAAGTAAGTATATATAAGTAGTTAATTGCATAACCTAAGAGACTTAAATCATGTTTTCTATATGTATTTCGTATATATTTTAATCATTTTAAACACAAAACATTAATAAATTCAAAATCAGAATAAACTATGCAAATAAACTATTATTAAACAAGGCAAAATATTAGTTATTCCCTCCACATGTTCAATAAAATTATAACAATAAAATATAGGAAGTTACACACACATAATCAATTAGAACATAACCTACTATTCCAAAATCATATAATTTGTTTTTAAAATAGTGATTTCCCCTGCAGACCAATCTAGTTTATATATGAATTTTGTGATAAATTCAGTTGGCACAGAAAATCTACAAATTCTTTAAATTAAAAAAAATTCCATAAATCTTGACAAACTGAAAATTCTTTGGAATTATGTGAAGCCATTTCTTTTAATAATACATATATTAAATTATTAAATTACTAATAAAATATATAACACCAAATTCTAAATAGCATATATAACCATTATATCATACAATAAAAAAACATATTTGTGCGGTTGCACACGTCTTATTTTAAAAATGTGAATGATACAATTAACGATTCAAAAGATAATGTAAAATTATTCAATACAAATTATAAAATTATTGTGTTTAGAAATGTCATACTAAATAATTATTTAATACATATAAATTTTAAATTTATATATTATCATTTATACAAAATAATTATTTATTTATAAAAATAAAACAAACATTTGCGCAGGTGCGCAAATTATAGTATATATTAAAACGATTAAGCAGATTGTACATATTTTTGCTATTATGATCATGACTTTACAATGCTGCTTTTTGTTATGCTATCTAAAGCATTGAATATTTTCAAACTAGCATAGAAATAGCGGAGGCATTGAAGGAACTATCAGACGCCCTTAAGGCGGAAGAGGTATTTTGGAAGCAAAAGAGTAGAGTCTTCTGGCTCCCAGAAGGTGATCAGAATACAAAATTTTTTCACTGAGTAACGAAGCAAAGGAGAGCGAGGAACAAAATCACTCAACTCCTTGACTCTAATGGCATTGCTGTGGAAGATGAGGATGGTCTAGTAGCCATTGCTATTAGCTACTTCAGAGATTTATTTGCGATATCTAATCTGGACAATATTGACGAGGCTCTCACAGATATCTCGACAAAGATTACTGGGGAAGAAAATGATAAACATACAGCACCTGTAACGGAATTGGAAGTCAAACGAGCCTTGTTCGCGATGCATCCAGAGAAAGCCCCAGGGCCAGACGGAATGACATCACTGTTTTACCAGAAGTTCTGGAATATCGTAAAGGAGGATCTAAGCCTTATGGTTAACTAATTTCTTTTCGATGGAACATTGGGGGATGGACTGAATGACACAAATATTTATCTTATTCCTAAGGTGGAGAAACCAAATGAGATGGCCAAATTCAGGCCCATTATCTTGTGTAATGTTTGTTACAAGATAATCTCTAAGGTCCTACGCGAGAGATTAAAAAAAGTGTTACCAGGCTTAATTTCGGAAACCCAGTCGGCATTTGTAGCTGGAAGGCAAATCTCTGATAACGTCATGATTTCACAAGAGATGTTCCATGTGCTGAGAACTAAACCAAATGGACAAAATAAAAGGATGGCTATCAAGACGGATATGAGTAAGGCGTACGATCAGATGGAATGGCCCTTCATCCAAGCGGTGATGCAAAAGATGGGGTTTTCGGAGATATGGATCGAATGGATCATGCGATGCATAACCTCGGTGAAGTACAAAGTGATTCTGAATGGCCAACCAAGAGGGAACATTGTCCCAGAAAGAGGCCTTCGCCAGGGAGATCCTTTGTCTCCTTTTATCTTTATCATATGCACGGAAGCGCTCATTAGCTTTCTTAATCATGCTGAAAATCAAGGGAAGATAACGGGGATGCGGGTAACACGCGCATGTCCTTCGGTATCTCACCTTCTCTTTGCTGATGACAGCCTTTTCTTTTGTAAGGTGGAGGCCCGTGAATGTGAGGAAGTAATGAAAGAGATTAGGAAATATGGGAAAGCGTCTGGTCAGTGTATCAATTTTGAAAAATCTTCCTTGCTCTTTGGTAAGAAGATAGATGCTCACACTCGGCAACAAATAAAAGAGAAGCTTAGAATTCTAAACGAGGGAGGGATGTGATCTTAATTGGGGATACCTGAAGATATTAGTAGCTCCAAATGCAAACTTTTTGCTTTTATCAGAGATAAGTTGATGCACCGAGTGAATGGTTGGACAAGTAGATGGTTATCCAAGGGTGGAAAAGAGGTCCTAATTAAATCTATTTTATTAGCTCTTCCGACATACGTGATGTCTACTTTCTTGCTACCACTGGAGTTATGTGAAAAGATTGCTAGTGCCATTGCACAGTTCTGGTGGAGTTCAAATCCACCTAAACGAGGTATTCACTGGGCGAAATGGGAAAAACTCTGCAAACCACGAAATGAAGGAGGTCTAGGATTTCGTATGATTCATGAATTTTGTTTGGCTTTACTGGCGAAACAATTGTGGCGATTAGTCCATTTTCCGGACTCTGTAGTGGCTAGGGTGTTAAGAGGGAGATATTACCCGATGAGTTTGCCTTTGCGTCCCATGTCGGCTAACAGTCCATCCTATGTCTGGAATAGTATCTCCGCGGCGCGAGGTTTATTACTATTGGGTATTAGACAGAAGATTCATTTGGGACATGACACCAAGGTGTGGGATGATCAAAGAGTGGCCTCCCGACAATACCAGCTAGACCGGCCTCCTCAACTACTCCAATCATACACCCGAATATGCGCGTTAGTGATCTGATTAATCAAGAGACAAAAGAGTGGGACATGGATTTACTGTCAACCTTCATAGTTTCGGATGACATTTCCCTTATCAAAAGCATAGCTTTAAGTACGACGAATCGCAGAGATTCTTTCTGCTGGAGTCACACAAAGAATGGCCAATATACGGTCAAATCAGGTTATTCGGTGGCCCGAAAGCTTTTGAGGAAGATTGTGGACATCAGGATTAGTGAGCCCAATATTACGGAACTTCAGGCCTTTGCTTGGAAAGTCAAGGCACCCCCAAAGATGTGCCATCTTATGTGGCAACTGATAACAGGGCACGTGGCGGTCACGAAAAACCTAAATTACAGGAACCTGAGATGTGATGATTATTGTCCGCGATGTGGGGAGCCGGAGGAATCAGTTACCCATGCCATATTTGAGTGCCCTCCTGCCTTACAAGCATGGGCCCTATCCTCGATGCCCTCTGGTCCTAATCTCTTTCCGTTGTCAAGTATCTTTGCCAATATGGACTATCTTTTCTGGCGGAAGAATGAGTATGACGCACATGGGTCTCATGAAGATCCTTTTCCTTGGATAATCTGGTATATTTGGAAGGCCCAAAATGATAAATTATTCAGGGGGATTGACAGAGATCCACTGGAGCTAGTTCGATATGCAGAAAGTGAATGCCTTGCGTGGTTTAATGCCAATGAGGCGATTATTCAGAATCCACAAGGGCGCAGAGGCGAGACAGCACATACCTTATGTCTGGAAAATATTTGCATGGTGGATGGTTCTTGGGTCGCCACAGACCAGTATAGCGGCTGCGGCTGGCTGTGGAAAACAACAATGGAAAATTGAACTCATGGGAACGCGGAATATAAAGAAGCGAGAGTCGGCACTTCATTCAGAGTTAGAGGCTCTTAGTTGGGCAATGGAATGTATGCTTAAATATTCTTCATGCCAGCGTTTTGGCACATATTGTAAGGACATTATAGCAATGGTTTCAGAACCGCAAGATTGGCTGAGCTTTGCAACCAAACTTGAGGCAATCCAGACACTTTTGATTTGCTTTCCTGATTTCGAGATCAGACATATCCCGAGGAATCATAATGGAACTGCGGATGCACTCGCTAGAAATGCTCGCTCTTTTCATAGATTTATTTGTTTTGTTGGTTGTTCTATTCCGGTCTGGATTCCCATACCAGCTCAAGTTTGAGTAATAGAATGACCGTCTGAAGAAAAAAAAACTAGCATAGAAAATTAAGAAAGAATTCAAATAACCAATCCTCCTTTAGTACAATTCAAACCCAACTTTTTAATTTTTTGACAAAGAGTTTTCTTATATATAAATAAGACCAATACTAAAAAAACAACCTAATTAAAATATATTTTTAAATGAAATGAAAGTTACAATGCATAGCCTAAAACAAGTTTTAAACCAGTCCTAAACCGATGTTCTACTAAGCTGACATAGAACCCGAGACCCCATCACCTCACAAGATGGCACCGCTGACATGGAACAGCAAACCGGACCCCAACAAAAGAGAAACCGTGACTTCACCACCACATCCAGTGACGTGCTTAGGTCCGATGAGGCCTAAGGCAGATTTCAAAAGAACAAAAACTATGAAGAAGGAAAAATCGAACCTGAGTCTAGAGGTCTCAAATGGGCTGTCAGACCATGGGTTAGTCCTGACCAATTTATTTTGGGTGGAAAATGGACAACCCAATTAATAAATGGTCTAATTGGAAAAAAAAATCAATCGGTCCATGGTCCAGCTGGACAAAAACTAAATGGACAATGGGTTTTCATGGGCCTCCCAAATCCACGAAAATATATTTTCGATTAGACACATTTTCTTGACGGTTCTCAGAAGAACATATTCTCATGGGAGTCACCGATGTGTTGTAGAGCGACGGATTGTTGATTTTCGTTTGATCGATATCACGAATTGTTGATCTGATCACTGATTTCAGTATCAGATCGAGAAGACCATGTTCTCTACTTTTATGAGCCTCTCCGTCTTCTTCGGTGTTCCCGATCCCAAATCATATTCTTCGGTGTTCACTCTTCTTCGGCGTTACTTTCCTCAACAACTACAGTCCTCTGGACAACGAGCTGCTCCTCGCCAAGGTTCTGGTTTGATCAAGTTTCGAAACCTTTAGTTTCTCTGTCATGACGTTTTAATTTCCTCGACGGCTATTGAGTGAAACCCTTTAACCCAAATCGTTTTTATTGAAGGTTTTTGATTGAAGGAGTGATCTGCTCATAAGAAGGATTCATATGCTGTATCGAGACAGTTGGTATTTAAGGTGAAGTGGGTCTGGTTTTAGATGTAGTTACATGGTGGAACTCCACACACTTGATGCTCTCTAGGGAGATTGATCTTAAGGAAGCCCTACAGAACCTTAATGAGGTTTGTAGAAGTTACAAAAGCTTTCCATCTGAATTGGAGTGGAAAAGATCAGAGATTATTTGCGAGCTATTGAAACCATTTGCTGAAGTCACAAATCTTATTTCTGGTTCATCATACCCCACATCAAACTTGTACTTATGCAAGTGTGGTCTATTAAGTTTTGGCTGAGATTTTTATGAAGATTCACAGGATCAAGTTATTTGTGATATGGTAGAGGCTATGAATGAAATATTCAAAAATACTGGGAAGAAATCACTGACATTCTACCAATTGCTGCAGTACTTGATCCGAGATTGAAGTTTGCGTTTCTAGAGTATTGTTACAATATTGTAGATCCAGTCTGGGTCGTT
>CAJHQP010011142.1:0-16152 GCA_905132765.1 Moricandia arvensis
TAAACTAAACTGAATCTGGTACTTAGTTATGTACTTTGTCACACTCTATTTTCTCCGTCTGTCGCTGTCTGGCTCGTCCTTGCTCTGTTTCCTAGCTTCTGCTGCAGATCTCTCTTTGTCCTCTCCCTCCCTGAGATCACTGTAAGTACACTTCCTTTCCTCTTTCGATCTCCTCCCTTTTTATTTGATCTTTTCTCGATTGGTCGAAGTCTATTATATAAAACTTACCTTATTAGAGATTCGATCTGAACCATTCTTTCATTTCCTTTTCTTCTCGATTCATTTATGACACAAAACATTATTTGCTCCCTTTTTTTTATTGTTAAAACTGTTCTGATCTCTTAATTCATTCTAGGGTTTTTGTGTTTGTGAGCTTAGTTTCATCTAGACAGTGAAATCTCAAGACTTTATGTTAGATCGTTGACTTTTTAATCTTAGTTGTAATAAATCAGATCATCCTTTACCTTTTTTGATCAAAAGTCATTAAATGTTCAAACCTATTTACCAAATCAAATAAAGGTTTTGTTTTTTTCTCCCTGAATCAAATGATACATTATTGTTTGATCTTAAACTTAAGCTATGTTAACTTGTATAAAGAAGGAACATAACTTTGGTTAAATAATATAATGTTACTGTGTGTATATTTATAGATGGCACAGGAAGCTAGCCCTTCCCCTGGTGCTGAGGTTGTTGGCCGTGCCTTTGTGGAGCAATACTATCACATTCTCCACCAATCTCCCGGTTTAGTTCATCGGTTTTATCAGGATTCCAGCTTGTTAACCAGACCTGATGCTACCGGTGCTGTGACTACTGTCACAACTATGCAAGTGAGTTTACTTTATAAAGTCATTTTACTTTCAACTTTGATAATACTGTTGTGCTCTCTTTTTGAGTTATATTCCACTTTCAGGCGATCAATGATAAGATTCTGTCATTGAAATATGAAGATTACACGGCTGAGATAGAAACTGCGGATGCTCAGGAGTCTCATGAGAGAGGCGTCATCGTGCTGGTGACTGGACGTTTAACCGGGAATGATAATGTGAGGAAGAAGTTCAGTCAAACTTTCTTCTTGGCTCCACAAGACAAGGGATACTTTGTCTTAAACGACGTGTTCCGTTTCCTTGAGGAAAAAGAGGAGACGACACAAGCCCGGTCTGTGACCATCAATGGAACTACCAGGGATGTTCAGGCTCCTGTGGAACCAGGTACAGCCTTTTTTTTTGTACTCGTTTTTTTATGGATTAGGATGTTAACATGTTCTTGGTTCTTGTCAGAACGTGTTGTTGTTAGTCACGAGGCTGAGGTAGAGCCTGAGCCAGTTGCTTCTATTGAGGAGGAAGATCTTGACAATGTGGCGGAGGTGTATGATCCTTCTGATAAAGATGAAGGAGTTGTTGTTGACGCTGAGCCTATCGAACCTCCAGCGCAAACAAGTCACAATGAAGTTCTACCAGTGCCTCAAGGAGATGCTCCTAAGCATTCCTATGCTTCAATCGTGAGTCTAACTAACTGCTTCAGATGATGATTTTTTTTTGTTGTTGTTTATAGTAACTGTTACAATCTTTGTGTGTTTCAACAGCTCAAACTGATGAAAACCGGTCCAGCACCAACACACGTTGCTCGGAACAAGCCAAGAGCAGCTCCTGTCAGTACCAAACCGAAGCCAACTACTCCTCCTGCTGAGCCTGCCGCAGCACACGAGAATGTTCCAAACAGTACCAATGTTGATGTGGAAGGTCGGTAGATTCTTTTTATTTTGCTGCTTGAATATACTCAACCCCTTGGATATTGATTGGTCTATTGGTTCTTATCAGATGATGGACATTCGATTTATGTTCGAAACTTACCTTTCGACACTACACCAACACAACTTGAAGATGTGTTCAAGAGCTTTGGTCCTATCAAGCATGAGGGGATTCAAGTCAGAAGCAATAAGGTTTGATATATACTATATACATGTACAATGTTCTCCAAAAGGTACCAATACACCTTTGCTAACGTTGTTTGTGACTCTCAGCAGCAAGGTTTCTGTTTTGGTTTTGTGGAGTTCGAAACCTCTACTGGAAGCAGAGTGCTCTCGAGGTAGAAAAACATAGCTGTAACAAAGCTTGTTATATTCATGTTGGAGTTGAAAGTCTGACTCTTTTGGTTGATACCTGTGTAGGCCTCACCGATTACAATTGGTGATCGTCAAGTTGCTATAGAGGAGAAGAAAACAAACAGTCGAGGTAACAAGAATGAGTGACTTGATCATCAAGAACAAGTTTAGTGAAGAGTTTTTGTGTATATGAAAGATTGGTTTGATCTTTTGTAGGAGGAGGCAACAATGGAGGTGGAAGGGGTAGGTACTTTGGCGGAAGAGGAAGCTTCCGGAACGAGAGTTTCAAAGGAGGACGTGGTGGTGGAGGAGGACGAGGAGGATATGGAAGAGGTGAGTATTCCGGTAGACCAAGGAGTTCAAACCCTCGGAACAGTGGAGAAGGTTACCAAAGGGTTCCTCAAAACGGTGGCAGTGGAAGGGGAGGTGGAGGAGGAGGACGTGGTGGGCCTCGCGGTGGTGCTTCATCTTGACTTTGCATTTAATGGCGCCTCCGTAAGAGCATAGTTTTTAATTTTTGTTTTTGCAACTTTTCTTTTTTGGTCTTTACTTGAGTTGAGTTTGATATGGCATCTTTTTGGCTTTCTTTTGGTCGGTTTAGTTTTGGCTTTTGCTTTTCATCCTTTCTTTGGAAACTTTCTCCATAAACATTCATTTTCATAAAGTCAATTATAAGTTGTGTTCCTGGTGCAAATAGGTTCTTAGGTGTTTAGGTAAAGTGGGAGCAGATGAAATATATAGCAGACAAGGCTTGTCTGGTCTGTAAATTGCAATATGGAACCGGAAACACATGACAAATAAACCAGGTTTCTGAAATTTAAGAAGAAAACCAAATACAGCAGAGCGATCGGAACAGAGAGGACAAGAGCTTCTTAAGTTCACATGGAAAATTTCTCAATACAAAAAGAAAAGTTCAAAATTTGGAAGAGTTTATTAGAAAAGACAATACAAAGAGAGCATTTTATCGTTTGAACTTCTTGGAAGATTTCTTGTCTCTGTTACCTCCTTTGTTACCCTCCAAGAACCTCTCACTCTCTTCATCATCTTCTCCTCTTCTCTTCTTCCTACCTCCTGATTCTTTCATATTCTGCAACAGAGTTTGCACAAAGAACACCCATATTCTAAGAAAGAAGCAAACAAGATTAACCTTTTAAAGAGTATTGTGGCAAGTAAAAATACCATTGCCGACAATTTTTTGGCTTCTGAAACTCTCTCCAACAATGACAAGACTTCGTCCTCCTCAGCTGGATATTCTGGCAGTTTCTTCCCTGAATGTAGAAACAATGTCAAATGTCTTTGTCCTATGAGAGAACACAACTAAACTGTTATCTCACAGTTTTTTTTATTTACCTATGAGTTTTTCGATTTGCAAGTACCATTCGAGCTCATACTGGTTTACAAGTGATATCCCAACACCAGAACGTCCAGCACGAGCTGTTCTTCCCACTCTGTGGATGTAATCCTATGACAAATAACTTGAAAGGTGAATGTGTGTTCTTAATATCTCACTGAGCCATGAAAAAGAAGTTGGCCAACCTTTGAATTTGTGGGAATGTCGTAATTGATAACCATATCAACAGATGGGATATCGAGCCCTCTACTAGCCACATCCGTGCAGACCAAGATGTTACATTCCCCTGCTTTGAACTTATTCAAAGCTCCTAATCTTTTTGACTGTGGATATTTGAAAAACAAATGAGAAAATTTTAAGAAAGTCACAGTTATGTAATCATTAGAAACTGGAGTACGTCATTAACCTGAGTCATTTGACCACTGATAGGAATGGCTCTAAAACCAAGACTCCGAAGCATCAAAGCCATAAAGCGAGTACCATCACAAGTACGGGTGAAAATCATCGATGTTGAATCAGGCATTTCAGTCAGAATGTACACAAGGTAGCAGTCCTTATAAAATCATTCGAAGTTCATTATTTAGAAAGAAGTTAAGAGTCTCGTAGGTGTTTGCTATTATCTTATAATAGGGTACCTTGTATTTAGCAGGAACAAACCGATACTGCTGTTTAAGAGTATCAACTGTGGAATATTTTGAGGCAGCCTCAATCTGGGGATAAACAATAAACATTGTTATACCTTAGAACTATGAATGCTGCAATGAGAAAGTAATTGAAGTTAATTTAGTGATTAAGTACCTTCACAGGATTCCTTAAGCATGCTCTTTGAAGTTTCCGAACCTAGAATGCCAAAACAGATTCAGTCACTTTAATCAGTTGATCGTTCGTTAGACTTCTACACCACCAAAACTTTACAGCAACACTGCCAAGTAAGGTTCTACCTTTTTAGTCATAGTTGCTGAAAAGAGAAACGTTCTACGTTCACGAGGGATCTCTTCCAAAATCTGGTTAAGAGATTTCTCAAAATCTTCATTCAGCAGTCTATCTGCTTCATCAAGAACCTGACAAAACAATTTCAAGTAGATCTTAAAACTGATGGGGGCAAAGAACAGACTATACCAAAACAAAAAATAACAAAAAGTTTAATCTACCAGATATTTCAATGTCTTCAGAGAAAAGCCTTTAGTGTCAGACATGTGATCCCAAAGGCGACCAGGTGTTGCAACCTATAAAACAAGATTCACTCGTGTGAAGTGACTGCAGACACTCAAACAAATGACCATAGAAAAGAATTTCAGCAAATAAACATACAATAACATGAGGCCGTTTCCCAAGAGCAATAGTTTGCTGCATCCTGTCTATACCTCCAACAAGCTGGAACAAAGCAGGAAACCCCCTCAATTTAGAAATCCATTACTAGACCAAAATCTTTAGTAACATGATTAAAACCATCAGCTTACCACAGCACACCTAAGACTTATATCAGATCCTAGAGCTTCAAACTGCTCAGCAATCTGGATTGCGAGCTCTCTGAACATGAGAAAAATTAAATCCAATAAGAAGAATCCACCCCAAGAAAGACACTAGAAGAAACTAAGGTAAGTTAATCATACCTAGTTGGAGATAAAACACAAGCGAAGAAGGCAGGATCAGGTCTACGTCCCTTCTTAGGCTCAGCATCATTAACATACTGAAGAAGTGCTTGCAAAATAGGCAACGCAAAGGCTCCGGTTTTACCAGAACCGGTTTGAGCAAGTCCAATTACATCTTTCCCTGAAACGATACAAATCAACACATTGTACTCAAATCAACTCCATGACAAACCCTAAAACTCATAAAGTTCCAAGCTTTCTAGACCGTAAGTACCATCCTTGAAATAAATGAAAAAGGCTCTACCTTCAAGAGCATAAGGAAGGGCTTCAGCTTGAATCTTCGTAGGGTTCTTCCATCCTAACCTTTCGCAAGCTTTCACTAGCTCCTCGCGCACACCAAGCTCTTCAAACGTCTTCACCACTTCGTTCTCTTCCTCCATTCTCAATTACCCAATTAGCGCGTGGATCAAATAGGCTTAAGAGTTCTCGCTTGTGTAGGGCTTAAGGGAACGAAGTGCTGTGCAAAGTTCGGAGCTTCAGATCAATCGAGCAGCGTTGAGCAAATCGGCGCGAGCTCGAGAGTGTGTGTTAAGGGACCGAGTTTTGGAGACGAAGGGTTTTGTTGTAGTAACCTAATTGGGCCAGTAATGGGCTTTCTCAAGTTGACTTTGGGCTCAATAAAGATATTTTCAAAAGGCCTATTTAATTGGTCATGTCAATTCACTTCAAAACCTTTCCCACTGGTCCCTGATTACATTCAAGTAATATAAGCTCACTTGTAAGTTTGAAGAAGGTCAAGATTACTAAGGAATAAGCTTTAATCCAACTCAAATTATATAAACTGCAGAGAAGCTTATATATTACAAGCAAAGTTTTGAGACTCTTGTGCAAAAAAAAAGAATCTTAACATGAGAAACTTGAGAACTAATGAGAAGCTGTTGCGTTCTTCTTGGAGATGTCTTGGAGCAATAATCTTGACTCAGTAGCATAATCAACAAGAGTTACTGCTTTAACAGTTATCTGCTGCCTCTTCTCACCGTTATACGCATTCTGAGTGACACTGATCCTGAAGACATGAGAGGACCAGGTTGCTTCTTTCAGCTTTGTCTGAAATTCATTTACCTGGAAAAAAAAATTAAACATTAAACATGACATCTAAAATGTTAATATCATTCTAAGTTGACAGATGCTACGGTTAGTGTCCTTACCTCTGATCTTAGTTTGTTGAGCTCATCAGCTGAACACCCAATAATCGTCTCTGCTTCATCATTGAATGAGGAAAACCAAGCTTTTCCTGTTGAGTCAGAGACTTTCACCACCATTATGTACCTGAAGACAACCAAAGTAAACAGAACTAAGTTGTGGTCTGAAGAGGAAAGACAATGTGGCACCCCTACTAAATTATGAATGTGAGTTTCTAACCTTAATCTGCACTCTTCATCTTTTTTTTTGGCAACCTTCACACCAGTAACCAGAGTCCATTGCTTCAGTCACTTTCTTGTTACAAGTCTTACAAGCTTGATACCACATTGTCTGGTCTGGTTTGATGAAGCTTATGTAACCCCTGGTGCTGAAAACACACAGGCTGCAACAGAAAAAAATCCAAAATTATAATGAGTTCGTAACTCGCTAGTTTAGCAAAATTGGTGCATGGCTTGAACTCAATGTTTTAGTACCTTTTCCTCACCTAGAGATGGGTTGCTTGTGATTTGAGAGAGAGAGACTCGATCAGTATACATAGACCAAAATCCATTCTTAGCAGATGGGCTCATCCCTGAGCCAATGGAACACATGGATGTTTCCTTGCTGTCAAAATCATACATGCAGTTAAAGAAAAAAGCTAAATAAATCAGCACACAAGTTCCATCAGTTAAAATTTTCAATTGACTCAACTCAACATACCAAGATTTCAATTTTTTAGCTTCTGGTGATTCAGGATTTATCACTACATTCCTTTTGCTGATGGTGAACAACGAAACACCTAGGAGAGATTGGATGAGATCAGCAAACAAGTCTGAAGAGAAGTGTGATTTAGAATATTTGTTCAACCATAGCGAACCAAAGATTACCTTGAAAGTCTCCAACTTTAAGAGACTTGATTGCAATCACAGGAGACTTATCAGCCATGTCTAGCAGTTCTTGACCTATCCCAGTTGCCAAGTTGTTCCACAGTGACACCACAACAGTTTTCTTTGACTCATCAGCCAAAGTAATATCCCTCTTAAGTATCATCTCATTGTCAGTTATCCTCCTAATACTCATGGTAGGGGAAATACTTTGAACAACTCCAATAAGATCTGGAAACAACACAATATTAAAGTTATTATCATCTTAAACCAGTGTATTAAGTTACCAGCAAGATAAATGGACAAATGAAATAAAAGGGTCTTACCAATAAGCTCCCTCTGATTCACATACATACCCAACTCTTCAATTGGTACAAAGTTAAAGTTTGTCTCAGGAACAAACGTTTCCTCGTTACTAGCTTCTTCCACCTCTGAATTTTCATTCAGTGTCATCTCATAATCATTCTGAACTGTCTAGAACTGCTTCTTAGCAAGCTTAAGTGATCCCCTAGAGATATAATAGACCTTTCCTAATTGCAGCATCATTAAACATTGTGGCTTGAATTTGAGTTGTGTCTTTCTAAAAACGCTTGGCGCCTCTTCGAATTGTTGTAACCTTTGGAACGAGATGGATGGTTTTAGACAATGTGTGTATTTTAATTTTAAATAAATAAGAGGATTGACTTGGTAAATTAGGCTAAGTCATACGATGAGCTGTCAACTATTCGTTTTTTTAGCCGTCGAGTATATATATCATCGGACGGTTCAGATCAATACGTGTAACAGATTTTTTTTAGTGAGCTGCTCAAACTTCAAGTATTGTTGACTTTTTATCAGATGTCCGACCAAGTATTGTTGACTAACGACGGACTTTCGCGCGCAATAACTAATTCCCGGGAAAAAGGGAGCAATTTTTATTCTACCCTTGTTTTCCTATAACCTACAGAAATGTCCTTACATGTATTCAATTGATCTAAGAAACCCATTAATATGTGGGTAGTGATACCGATTTTCTTCATGACAGCAGCAATATCTGCAATAATCAAGTAACAAACTTTTTTTTGTTAACTATGAATAATTATGATATTAAAAATTATGAGATTGTAAACAATTTTACAATAAACAATTTTACAATAAACAATTTTTTAAGAATTCACATTTTACCACACCATATTAAGTTTAACAATACATTTTGTGCCATAATAGATTTTTTTTGTAAATTTTTTTTCTATTAAATTGTATAATTCACCTTTTTGAAATTTAAAATTGTTATTTCAAGAAGTAATATATTAATGAATATTTAGCTAAACTATTAGATTAAAGGGTTCCATAATCAAAGAATAGACTCACTTGACAGCAATATTGTATCACAAACCATAAATTCAAAATAATGATAAAATTATATCGAAGTTAACTATACATTTTTAATGATAAAACTAAGGTTAGACATTGTTATTTGTGCTCAACATTTATGTATCATTATCTAAACTCAAATGCGTTTAATGTATCATTATTTAAAAAAGAAACTATGAAATCAAATTTTTGAATGGGGGCAATTGTAACTAAACGAAATAAATGGGTGATATTAGTAACTAGTGAGAACATATAGGATTATGTCTAAATTTCGTACTTGTATTCCTATCCCCAAATTTGTGTTCAAGTTTGGGTCATGTGGTGTGAGGGTAAGTCAATGGCCGAATCGATCTCAATTAAATATGGGCCGGCCATAAGTTACCAAAGCCAACATATTGAAAAATACTTTCCAATAGCATTAAAATATGTTTTATAATTAATAAAAAATATGTTATATTTATAATTATATAATAAATGTAATATCAGAAATTTCATTTTTTAAATTGTACTATATATATAGTATATTTGAGTTAGAATTTAGGATGTGCCTTTTTTTTTCCTGGGTCAAAAGGATGTGACCATTTCTATAAAGATGAATTTTGTTCTAATGTATGTATGTATAACAAAGAAAATTATTTATATAATTACAAAAATAGTGAAACTATTGTATCAACACCGTCAACTCCACAAGCTCCTATCACTTTCTCAACCTTTCTCCATCAAATACGAAATTACAAGCTCCCTGTGGCTAGTTTATACTTTATACTAATTCCATTTTTCAACTTTTTCTTATGATGGAGTTGCTTCCACGAACATCTTTTCCCTTTCGCTTCCTCTTCCGCATAATCTCTCCGTCTTCTCTTCCTCTTTGATTGTTACAGAAAGCGAAATCAAAACTTTTCTTTTTGAAAGACTCTGTTTTTATTCGCCTTTGTGGATTAAGCTCGTTTCAAGGTACGTTCCGATCACCAAGTGTATGATTAAATGTTTCTGTGAGATCATATAACTTATAAAGTTTCGAACTTTCTTATCTAACTTTCCTCAAAACCTCTCCTTTTTTTTTTTTTACAGAAGCAAGAAAGGTGTTGACTTTGACTTGTTCTTCCCGGGACTCTGTTTCTTCAGAGAGAGAGATATAGAATGGTCTTCACTGATCTATTACCATAAAGTATGTCAAGAGGATTAAGCTTGTCTAGTGTATGGTTTTGACCATGTTCATGTGGGGATTCCTCTTCCTCTCTGTTTACTTCATTCCGGGTCTAGCTCTCCGGGATTAAGTTTATCTAGTGATTACACAACAACCCTCTTTAGTTTATCTAGTGATTAAGCTTCTCCTGTTCTACCATCTTCAAACAGTTTCCATTAGTCTACCTTAGTCTTCTTCTGCTGCTGCTGTCTATTTAGAGTTCAAGTTGTCTAGTTTTTGGTTTGGATATATGGCAGCGTTTGGATCCAAGCTTCCTGTTACTGGAGTGAAAACTCATGTCTTAGAGGCATGTCACCTTGTTGTTCAGGCACTGAGGGAATCTGATAACAACCTCGACGCCGACTTGAGAAAGCTTCTAAGTGACCTAGAGACTCATTTGTCAACACTTGAGATCGTTGATACCATAAGTGAAGAAGATACAAGATTCTCTGAGATCAAGGAGAGATTCAAAGAAGCTGAGAAGGTTATCCTTGGCTGGGAACAAAACCAGTCGATGATTTTGGATGCTGGTTTCTCTGAAACTGATCTGTTCTTCCAAGCCCTCCACGATGTTCAAACTGTTCTTTTGGGTTTCAAAGATTTGCCTATCAGAAGTAAGAAGAAGGAGAAAGATGTTTACAACGAAGCCACGGTTGTTCTTGACATCGCAATGTTGAGGCTTGAGAAAGAGCTCTGTGATGTTCTGAATCAGTACAAGCAGCATGTGCAGCCTCAGTACTTAGATACTGTTTATGATGAAGGTGTTGTTGAACCTACTTCACACGAAACTGACCAACAGATATTGCGATCCCACAATGCTGAGTTAGTGGATCACCTGATCATTCCTCACATCAAAGCTATTGCAAACGCAATGTTTGCTTGCGACTATGGTCAAGCATTCCGTGAAGCTTTCATCAGCGTTAGAAGAGAGGCTCTTGATGAGTATATGGTCACTCTCGAGATGGAGAGGTTCAGCTGTGGAGATATTCTTGGAATGCAATGGGAGGACTTGAATGTTGAGATGAGAAAATGGGCAAATGTGTTAAACAACGTTACTCATGTCTATCTTGTCAGAGAAAAACATCTCTGTGAGAAGATCTTGAGAGACTTCGAGTCAAGTTCCACCGCCTGTTTCATTGAAATCTCAAAAGATACAGTTCTGTCTCTCCTCAGCTTTGGTGAAGCTGTATCCCTTAGATCATGCCAGCCAGAAATGCTTGAACGCTTCCTCGGTATGTATGAAGTTTCAGCAGAGATTCTCTTGGATGTTGATAACCTCTATGCGGACGAAAGAGGCTCGTTTCTAAGAATGGCTTTCCACGAGCTGTCTAAGAAGCTAGCTGATCGCACAACTGCAACATTCTTGAAGTTCAAAACCGCAATAGCCTCTGATGAATCCTCGTGTGCCTTTCCTGGAGGTGGGATACATCACTTGACCAAGTATGTAATGAACTACTTGAAGCTTCTCCCTGAGTACACCGATGCTCTAAACACACTCCTTGAGGATCTAGAAGTTGATGACACAATCACCGAGAAAACAGGACAAGACATCCTCCCTTCCACGTTCTCTCCCATGGCAAGACATTTCAGGTCAATCGTCACAACTCTAGAATCCACCCTAGACCGTAAGGCTCAGCTTTACGCAGACGAACCACTCAAGTACATTTTCTTGATGAACAACTGTCATTACATGGTCCAGAAGGTAAAGACATCAGAGCTGAGACACTTCTTCGGAGACGAATGGATCAGGAAACACATAGCAAGGTACCAACACAATGTTACAGACTACGAGAGAACCACGTGGAGCTCTGTCCTCTCTCTTCTTAAAGACAAGAAAGACTCTGCAGCTACCTTAAGACAAAGATGCAGACTCTTCTGTCTTGCGTTTGATGATGTGTACAAGGCTCAAACCTGTTGGTCTGTCCCTGATCCAGAGCTACGGGAAGATCTGCACATCTCGACCTCTGTCAAAGTTGTTCAGTCTTACAGAGGGTTTCTTGGGAGAAACGCAGCTCGTATAGGTGAGAAACATATTCGTTACAGCTGTGAAGACATTGAGAGGTTGCTTCTTGATCTCTTTGAGTGTTTGCCTTCTTCAAGATCAATGCGCACCTCTCGTAGGAAATGATATGATGATGACTCGAGCTTGTTTATTGACTCGATCTTTGTTCTTTTTCATATTTTGTATATTTTTTTGATACTTATTCAGTGATTTTGTGAAACATGTAATATACACTGGGAATGTAATTTGATTTGCAATAATTAAAAATTAATCGTATTTATTTTCGTTTTAAAAGCAAAAATTATAAGAATTTATTCGTTAGAGCATCTAAAACATGTAATGTTAGAGCATCTAAAATATGTGAAGTTAAAACCAAAAATTAGAAGAATTAATTTTTGTTTTTGTATTTATTTTCGTTTTGAAACATGTAACTCCATTTTTTATTCTAAAATATAATTTGGAGAAAAAATGTTTAAATCTTACTTTATTTTCACTCACTCTATAGTATAAAAAATGATTTATTACATAAACTAGAGATTTTTTCGGGCTACGCCCGGGTATTCGTATAAGTTTTAGTTAAATTTAAAAAATCCGCATTCTTATATTTAAATATAAATTGTGTATATATATTACAATTGATTTTAAACAATTAAATTGATAGAAAATTTAATTGGGTTTGTATTATTCATTTCCTTGTGTCTAACAAATTTCAAATAATTCACATTACAAATTTTGTTTGTTATTACGTAATGGAAATAATATAAGAATGATGAGTAAGATGAGTAAAATTGAACTAAACCTAGTTATGATTTAAACTACATTCTCTTATGTATATGAGTTTTCATATAAAATAATTGTAAAATTTATGGCCGGTTTAAAATTTGAAATAACTTTATAATTATTGAGTTGTAATACCAAATTGAACAATTTCATAATAGAAATAAAATTGATCAAAACATAAAAATATTTTTTCTCTAAACCAGTTCATGAAAATACATTATAAATAAAAAATATAACAGACCAAACCAGGCTAAAATACAATCTTTTAAAACAAATCATCACTGTAACTTTATATCTAAATCAAATAAACCAACAATGAGTCTCTTAACTAAGAATCCGGTCTCGTGTCGAAGAGATTAGAGTATTTTTTATGCAAAACTCTTTTTTCTTCTAAAATAAAGTAAATTTTGGCTATAATCTTACTTTATTTTGGAGTGAAAAATAAAATCGTGAACAATAAATAAATATATTATTTCATAATGGGGTAAATTCATTTTATTCCATTGTGGAGCAAAAAATGAATAGACTTGAATCATTTCTTACTCCGATCTATTTTAAAGTAAAAATTGAAATATAGTTAGAGATACTCTTACTCTTATTTTTATGTTAGTTTGTAGTTTTGATGACTTATTTTAAAGTTATAATCCGGTGTTTTAAAAAAAAATATACATGATGAAGATTTAATTTAATTATTCACAATTTTAAAATTACATATGAAGATTGTTGCTGAATGAATATAATTTATAGTGGTGATAATGTTAGTACTCTTGGTCTAAGTCTTTAAATAACTCTACATGATGTGTCTGAGTCTTAATTTTTTTTTGTGAAACACAATTTGAGTCTTGATTTTACACTCTCTTCATCATAACTAATACCAATGAAATTGTTTCAATCTCTATTTTACACTCTTCATCTTAATTACTACCAATGTTCGTGTTTATGTTTTAGACTAACTATATATATATATATATATATATATATATGCTGTTTTGAGCTCGGTTATTCATCGACATGTTACAAAGAACAAACAAATTATTTAAATTAGTAATCCGTTTGTTTTCTTGTTCGAACAAATTCACGTTAATTAGGTTCAAATATATGGTGAAAGATTAAATATCTTCAACGACGGGAAAACCTCACGCATTGTCTTCCTAAGTTCTTTATGTATAGCTAATTTATTAATCAAATGGTTTTTAGAAAGATCCCAACTCTTTCTTTCTTCCTGTGCAAAGATCACTTTCTTGTCCCCAACCAGCAATAAACCAGGAGGGAGAGAGAAGTAAAAGCTTAACAATCACGAAACTCAGCAGATCATTATTAAAACCTACCAGAAATAAATATTAAAAATAAGTTTCAGTGGTTGCCACGTGCTCTGGAAAGGCAGTGAGAATTGCATGATTGCATCCTCCGGCCATGTATTCAAGATAGAAACCGGCGTTGCTCAGGGAAACGCGTTGCTATTTATTTAGACTCTTCGGTCCCATGTCATTTAGCTCCGGTAATTAATTTGACAAATATTGTAAAAGATTGAGTATGATTTTCAGATGTCTCACGGGGTTGTTTCTTTGGAGGCTTTGGTTTCACCTTGTTCCTGTATTAAAGAAAGCAACAAATCTCTAGTCTCAACAATTGATTACTGAATGATGAATGGTAAATTTGTCCAAAAAATATATATATTAATGGTTACATTTAGCACCATTTCGGGATTTAGTTTCGGGATTTATCAGTGAACCCATGCAAAAAAAAACACAAGTCCTCAACAATCTGAAAAAACTTTGATTTAAAAAGAGAAGGACTAAACAAAAACATTGCTATCGATCTTTACAACTCCTGAACAAAAAAGGACTTTGGTTTTCAAATTATTACCTCAGAAGTTGGGATCTCGATGTTTACAGATGACCCGTGCTTAACAACAACTTCAGAAAAAGCTTTGTTGGAGAATTTGGTATTCATCATCTCTTTGGATACCACCGTACTGAACCGGGATCTCCTCTGCAGGAATGTACTTCATCAAGCCACCACAATGCATTAGTGTTATGGTAAAGATTGAATTTTAGAGCATCGTAGTGGGTTCTTACTTAGAAGAGTCTCCGTGACATTATCTGGAGGAGGCACAACAAACTTTGGTCGTGTTAAAAATGGAGACATGAGAGTGCTACCAGCTTAGAACCCATTATAGCTCCAAGCCACAGCAACGATACATCTCAAGCTTGTTTGTAAAGCTCGAGCCGTTTGCATTAAGTTCCTCTTTGTTCTATGAGCTGTGTGTTTTCGTCCAACATCGTCCCCGGCTTCTCCTTCTGCACCATTTATTTTATTGAATCATTAGAAAGTGCTTTCCACTCTTTAATATGAAAGGGTAATAATATTGTTTACCTCTTTCCTGTCGACTTGAGAGTAGAAGAAGTTGAGGAGGGGTATTTTGGCTTCTGTAACTTGGCAGTAAACAACAGCTTTGGGAAGAGAGTTTCTCAATGAATCACAGAGCATTTTTATGTATGCACTTACGTTGGATCCTGAGATAATTAATTCATAGGCAAGTCACATTTGATATATCTCATTCGTAGTAAGGGAAGGCAGAGACACGTACCAATCTTACTGAAGTGATTATCGGAGTATATGTCTGCGTTTTGTGGTGTGGCATTTCTCAGGTTTGATTTCTCTTGCTCTGGTTCAAAGTGAAGTTTTCTGAAGAACTCAATTGTGAGGTAGTATCTCCACCAGAAGCAAAACCGTTTTGATGCTTTCGTCTCAGAATCTTGCAGCAGCTCATATGTGCCTATATCACTTGTTTGAGTCGAAAATCGCTCCAGCTCCTGACAGAAAGAACATCAACGGCTTTTTAGGTTTGAAACGAAAAGTTAGATATGACTAAACAGCTTAAGCTCGAAATTTTAGCAAGAGAAAGAGAAGATAATACCTACATGTGGAAAAATTAGTGGTGCTCCTAAGGTACTTGAAGCTGTTCGCAACGTTCTGAAATGGTAACAGTGACTGATTGGGATTCCATAAGAGAGCAATGCAATCATAAACTCTTACGTTTCAATTCTGGAACATACAAACAATTTGGAATCAAACAAATCCTAGAAAAACAGAAATTGGTAAGTACAGTAGGAGACACAACGATTGGAAATGATTATATTAGTTTATATACTTGTTCATCTATCAACAACATCGCAAGACCAAGTCAAGGCCCTTCAGAACTATTATTCGATAAGGTTCTACTCGAATTGGGAGACACGCAAGTTGTAGGTTTCGTCAATTTTGTGCAGTGGAGGTGATGAATAATATCAACGGTGTTTGGAGTGTAGTGGTTGTGAGAGATAAAGACTCAAGTTATTTATAGTGCGAGAAAGGGGGATTTGGAGGGTTTCGGTCGGTTGCCACTACCAAACTAATCACTGCATATCCCATCTATAATGAAGAGAGAAGTAAAGAACATAATTTAGTGATTAAGAGTGAGGCTTGATGACTTCACAGTAACGGCGAGTTTCAGAAATAGAAAATGATGATGATGGAGTGGAAGAGTCGGAAGAAACCCCGTACTGGAAAGGAAAGAAATATTTAAATGGGCTACTCGAATTTTTGTCAGCCCACATAACTGTAGCCCGATCATAATTTTTAAACGGTATGAAGTGGCAAAATAAAGCTTTATTATTGGTTGATTTTTAAAGTGACGTGGACACATTCTCCATTCATCTTAATTCAACTTTTAAATATA